>APFE031334336.1:17756-45077 GCA_000404065.3 Pinus taeda | reverse complement strand
AAGTATATAGTTTTTAGAGTTTTTGGTTTTCGAATAATAATAAAAAAATATGCAAATAAGTGAAATTTCAAAAGCGCCATTTTCATCCTCACTACAGATAAAGTTATTAATTTAAATTCTAAAGTTTTTTTTCTTCATAGTTAATCAAATTTTCCTTTAATATTTTATTTCAATTATTTCAACAATAAGACATATATGTTTTATAATCATTGTTGTAAAAGAAAAAGAGAGAAAGCTTATAGAAAGTAGTAGTAAAAAATAAAATTTAAAAAGTAAGATTAAATTGGGAAAGAATCATTTTTCCAAAATAATAATATTAAAAAAATTCACTTAATTATAAAATGATACTTAATTTTCCTTTATTATTTTATTTCAATAATAAAATATATGTGGTTCATAATCATTTTTGTAAAAGAAGTAGGATTAGAGAAAGTACAGTAAAAAATAAAATTAAAAACTAGGATTAAAGTAGGAAGGAACTATTCCGATGCTAGTTTGAAAAAAAAATAGGAAACACTTCATTTGATGCTCTTACTGCAGAAGCATTATGTAGGCTCATTATGTATTTTCATTTCCATGTTTTGGTACATGGGATTAAAATCTTAGATTACGTGGTTGTATCACATTTTTTTTCATTCATGATGTTCATTTCTATATTAGGGGGTCTTACAAAACCTCTCATCCATTAAATAGTTGTAACATTCTCATGTAACCTTGTGTACAAACACATAGGATTATAACTTTTTTTACATAATTTACCAACATATAACTTTCCCAATTACTATTCCATATTCCTTTGTTTACCATAACTTAGTAAAGGAATAGTAAGTTACATAACCATTAACAACCATTGTTGTAGCATATTAACATAAAGTTCTTGATGTAACCTTGCATCATTTCATGATTCTTTTAACTAGACTTATTTAATCACATACTTGATAATGAAAATGTCATGTCATGCAAGGAATCAACATCATTAGCATGGAACAATATGTAAACACATCATTCAACAATGATATATGTTGGAAACCTTGTAGGGGAAAACCAACAAACATTTAATTTCAATAAACGCTTGTGAGGGTGTTCACCCCTGATTCGATGGTTGTAAGGGAGTCCACCCATTGACCATTGTTCAAAAAGAATCTTGCAATGAAATATCATCTTAACTTCAACATAAATAGTTAGAAGCTATTACATTAATCATGATATCATTTACCCACAAATCCTCAAACGCTATGTCTTTGTGGACCGGCTCTTCTCATCAGTGGATTATCTTGCAGTTGATATTTCTTTAATCTGCATGGACCACTATTTCTTTGCTTTCCATATTGTTAAATATAATATGTCTTCCGTATGAGTTACAATCTTTTCATGTTGTTAGGCCCCTATACTAATAGGTGTCATATGTCATGATTGACTTGATGAGCTCTGTAATATGTTCATATCTTTTCTTGTTGCAAAGGTTTTCCATATTTTCAAAAAATCAAAAATCTAAAAAATGTAAAGAGTGTATACCCTAAAAGAAAAATCAAAGGGTAAAAAGAATAAAGATGGTCAAAAAATGATAGAAAATGAACCCCAAACAAAAATAGACCAGGAATGTTTACAAGTCTAAATGCCACTACTTTTTACTTTTGTGTAATAAACGATTGTGTGCAACTTGTTATTTATGCCACAATTCATGAATAGTCAAACTGTTTAAACTTGGCTAATTCATTTTCAATTTGATGTTATAGAAATAGAGAATAATTATCTGACCAAACAGTGTAATCTTGGCAGATAAGTATATAGGTAGAGTAAATAAAAGAAGCTCAATAGTTTAATCTGAACCCTTGGATGTAATAAGTGCACACTTATATAGGCTTTGCCATGTAAAAGAAAAAGAAGATTTGATAAGGGTTTGCGAGTCTAAGTGCACCCTAATAAAGAAGAAAAAATGCTAGGTTAAAGTAGGTAGGGTAGGTAGTTGATGTTGCAGAATTATGTGTGATGAATAATGTCCCTAAATGTGCTAATCTTTCATTTTCATCACAAAGCCAAGGGATACACTACATTGAAAGCATCTCAAGCAAAGCAAAGTCAGAATAATTAACTCCCCTTCTCATTTTCCCAATTATTCACTAATTTCCCCCTAAGTACTATGGTATTTGCTAAATTAGAGGGGCTCAGAGCATTTCTCTGACTTCTGGAGGCACTGCACCCTCGGCCCAATAATTTAAAAAGCCTAAGTACTTAAAACCATCATTCATTAACTCCCAGGAAAAATACACAATATCACATAAAAACCCCTTTTTTTTAAGCCTAAGTTAAATGGACAACTCTAATGTTTTCACTTAGCGCTTTTTCATTACATTTTTCATATTAATTTCTAAAGTATATTATATAACTTCTGCAAAATATTACCCTTTTCCCGTATTATTTAAATATATTAAAAATCCCTGAATTAGTATATATCCCTCCCCTTAGGTTAATTATAGCCATAAACACATTTTAACCAGGATTAACTAGTTAACCCGTAACTAGTTAACAGCTTAATCCCCTTGCTATATAACAAGGGATTAACTAACCCTCACGGTTAATTAATAACCTCCCTGTCCATTCACAATAACCCCAATATAATTAATTAAACCTTAATTGTGTTGGGCCCATAGCTGTTAAACCACACTGCATTCCACCTCATGTCTGTCGTTCGATCGTGCCTTCCTCATCCAATGGTTATTATCCATATCGTGCACCCCTTGGTGACTGCGTGTTAACACGCGATCACCAAGCAGTTTTCCACACAGTGCCTCCACCATGCATCAAGCATCATGTGGAATCACTGGTCTGAGGCTAATTACTGCCCATCCCCAAAGCGGCGTGATACCAAACTGCCTACCGCTATCCCGCATATGACAAAACATCATTTCCTGTGCACATCATCTGCCCGAAATCTAAAACCCCCACCAACTCTTGACTTTGTTAATAAAACAAATGAACATCATTTTCATTGTTCTGTACTGCAAACCTGTGTTTGCATCCAAAGAACGTCGAGGTCAACTATCCAAGATTACCAACTGCCACCTTGCCAAGTAACTTGCAGCCGACGCAACCCAGAACCTGTTAGCTACTACCTGCACCCGTTATTACAATGTTCACTCCCTGAACACACGTATTTATCCAATTTCCGCCAAAACCCTGGAAGTTCACGTTTTACACTACAATTCCACATAAAGGGCCAAAATATCATTGCAAATTTAGTCTTCGTTTCACTATATAAGTTCCCACAACACTAGTCCCTTCTACACTTGGGACAACACTAGCACCAAACATCTTAGAAGCCACAGCAGAGGTGGTCACAAGTACAACAACAGCAGGAACAACAGGAATAGCACAGGGCAACACTACCAGTTTGAGCACAGAGGAACTAATAAAATCAATGGAGGACATGAAACTACAAGTTTCAAAGCTAAATAAGGTGAAAGAGCGGTATGCCAACTTAGAGCAAAGATATGATCTCTCAAAGATAAATGTTGCAGAAAAGTCAAGAGAGATTAAAGATTAGAAAACAAATTGAAATCATTGGAAAAGGATCTTACTTTTGACAAACCTCTGGTAGAAATTAAGAAAATTCTTTGGGTCAACATCACTCAGTCAATAAATGATGTTTGGCCATCAATTAAAATAATTTTTGAGCAGATTAATCTAGTAAAGGAAGCCTAAGAATAAATCCAGAGGACAAGAGAAGAATTAGGAAGAATGCCTGAGGAAGCCAACAGGATCATAATTTTTTTGAATATTAAGAATAAGTACCAGCTTTAAGAACTTGGCATTGAAGACAGAACAATGACCATTTTAGAAATCAAAAGGGTATTAACCAAAAGAACTTTGATGCAAATTTTAGAAAGAAGATTCCATGACATGCAGACAGAGATTAATGCTTTTATGGAGAAATTTGCCATTTTCCAAAGTAAAGGGCTACCTAATCCTTTAGTGATTAATGAAAAATTAATGAGGCATATAGACTATGTGGATAAATTGAATCAATATGCAGGCAATCAAGCAAGTTCGTCAACAAGTGCATCAGGAATAAAAGCACTCCTTACAGGAAAAGTTCTCTATGACAGCCTAGAGAACCTATTCTATGTCGAGCATGAACTAAAGCACTAGTTTCCAATTCAGCCTACATTCTTCAGGTACACAAAAACAGATGAAACCCTCAGAAAGCTTCAAAAAACAAGAATACCACAGCCAAAATGGTGGGAAGAAATTCTAGAAATTTTGTAATTTATCCTTGATAAAAAGTAAATTTTGATTTTTACTATAGTCAATGAGGGTAAAGAGGATGAATAGAGAGCAAACAGGTAAAGAGTATCAGATGTAGGTAAAGTGTATCAATAGGAAGATAAAAATAGAGTAGCCATCACAGAATTACATCAGAGACAACAAGATGCCAAATATTAGGGCCTAACCCTAGCACACTCTCAAGAATAGGGACAACAAACCATTTGTTTTCCTCTATCTATTATCAACGAGACCATCTAGCACTATCTTCATGTAACTTCTAGTTAGTCATCTGAGTTTATATCTCACTTTGTTACGCGATATTTCATTATAAATTTTTTTGTATAAATAGACCCCCATTCTGAGTATTAAGAGTGGATTCTTAGACATTGCTCTAAAAACTGATTATTTTGGAATAAAGTGTTGTTGGACAAATCTTTCAAGGCTGGCTGGATGAAGAATTAATACGAAGGACTTTTCACAGGATTCATGTGCAATACATCGGACAAATAAGTATTTATAGCTCAAGTATTACTGTTCTCTTGTTTAAATATCTCAATTATGTTTCATATCGGAATACTTAAACAAAAAATATTAATTCAGAAAGTGCTTTAGTGCAATCTATTTTCAATCGTTTATATTCTTGATTCTTCCTCTAAACTAGCATAAACAGTGAATTCTTAATTGCTCATGTTTTCTATTTTAATAATTTTGTTCATTTATTAAAGAATTCTTAGTTGTTCTTTACTGGTATCATTCGAGTTCTTTTCCCTTAAAACATGGTGAAGGATTCTTAATTTCCCTCCATACCTTTTAAGCCCATCCCATCCTATCAAGTTACCTTTTGATCTCTATTTTATCTATCTTACCTTGTGAAACCATCCTTTTCTGAGAAACTAAAACTAGTTGAGCCATTTCTTTTGATTCCATTAGCCCAATGGCCTGAACTATTCAGTTCCAACCCTTTACTATTGAATTTCACCACCAAACTCAACCAAATTCCCAAAGCCTTCATAACTAGCCTAAAACCTTATAAAACAAAGCTAAATCTTAAATAGAGAGCCCTCTCTACGTATAGATTGGCTAGATTTTGTACCCAAAAGTTGGTTTGTGGTTACCTCGGACCCCTTTCCTCTTCTTACAACTTCTAAGAAAATCTGAGTGATAACATAGTGGCGACTCCACTCGGGAAAAAAAATTTGTTGTTATTTTTGTTTACTTTATAAACTACAGATGGAGCCTAAATTTAACCAGGTAGCCTTCGAACTACTCTTGCTTTGCAAGATCATAAGTAGATGAATTATGCTTGAGTCTATCTTCGGTCTAGTTTATGAACTAAACATAAACCGGTTCCTTAGTGAAACAAATCTTTAGGAATGTTTTAAATTCAAATTTGAAACATTTTCAAGAAATCACAGAAGTTGTTGTTGATATTAATTTAGAAAATCAAAACCAAGAAATCTGGCTTCAGAAAGAACTCGTTACACTAGGTCAAATCCTGATCCAAATCCACCACCTGTG
This sequence comes from Pinus taeda, assembly GCA_000404065.3. Taxonomy (NCBI): domain Eukaryota; kingdom Viridiplantae; phylum Streptophyta; class Pinopsida; order Pinales; family Pinaceae; genus Pinus; species Pinus taeda. The sequence goes on along the minus strand of APFE031334336.1, from coordinate 39,293 downwards.
TTTGAGAACCCCAATCTAATTCCCAGAATTCTTAGGAGACGGGAAAGCTAAGAGAGTACTGCTACTTCTCGGCCCATTTACAAATCAAGATCCTACCCTGATATCTAGATTTATCTTGAGGAAGAATCCTTTGATGGGCAATTTGAGACCTCTTTGTTTGTAACATTCTCTGACATTGAATTATCCCGCTTGGTTCTAGACCCAGTATTTATTGAAGAATTACAATTTGAAGCTGTCAGTGTTTCAATTGACCGACATTTACAAAATTCAATACAATCTGAGCTTACTTCTGAAGGAACACTTGATCCCTCTATAAGCACTGCTACTTCTGCAAGTTCCTCATCAGTCCCTCACACATCTCAACCCTAAACCTCTCCACCACAAACACATCCTTCTACCCCTCCATCCACAACTCACATTCCCATTGCTACCCCTACCCCATCTGTTGTTACATCAATACCTGCAACCATGGCAAAAAGGTATACCCCTCTAGTTTTACCAGCCAATTTAGGTGCCATGCCTCAAGACTATCAAAGTAAAATCACTCCATTTGATGGTTTTGACACCTACACAGCACAACAACATACCAAAAAAATGACTGACTACTTTGAAATATATGAGATTAATGTTGATGATGTAAGAATGAAGATATTTGTTTAGAGTCTAACTGGTGAAGTCGGAACCTGGTTTAGGGCTCTAAGAGCAAACAACATAGATAGACTACAAACCCTTTATACACAATTCTTGATCATTGGGAGAAAAAGAAAGATCCTTTACAGATCTTACCTGAATATGAAAAACTCAAGAGAGGAACTCAAGAACTGGTGCAAGATTACTGCACTAGGTTCAGTGCTGTTTACAATGCCATTCCTCAAAACCTCAGACCCCACTTGATTTGGCCCTAATTAAATTCCTAGATGGATTTGATTCGGATATGGCTTTTCAACTTAGAGAAATAGCTCCTAGAACTTTAGAATAAATTAAAAGTATAACTGTGAGCGTGGAAGCTAATTTGATGTCCAAACGTGCCAAGGTTAGAAGTGAAAGAAGGATACCACTAAAAGAAGAAGCTTCACCTGTTGAACAGAAACTAGATGCTATAATAAAAGGGATGGAAAGACTAGGAGATAGAGTGGAAACATGAGAAATAAAATCTCCTTGGGATGGATAGCCATCCAACACAGGGAGAAATCCAAATTTCCGAAAAAACCAAAACCAGAACCCTGGAAAGATTGGCCCAGATCAAAACATTAGACCTCCTTTCTAGGAAAACTATGTAGAGGATTCTAGCTCTGAAGATCCACTAGAAGACACTCAAATAAATCTCATGGGACTCAACAATGAAGGGGAAGTCTTTCTAACTCAAGATGATCAAGAGGTCCACATTCTCAAACAATTTCAAACTCAGTCAGGAGAATCATTTGGCTTCAGGGAGGGATATGACACAGCTATCTACGAAATGCACAAATAGTATAATTTAAGGAGTAGAAGAATTGATGTTCCTAAAAACAACAAACAGAAAGCTCCAAAACAACCTGTCAAAGGTAAAGCAATCCCTCCACATGTAAAAATTTTGTCTAGATCTAACAATAATCCCTCTAATCCAATAATTGAAGATGTTTCTGATAGTCAACCAAATAATAGACCTTCTTCCACTACTCCTCCTTCCAAAGAAACAGTGGAAGAACCCCTTGAAGTTGACTTAGGAGAAACCGCTAATCATAACCCTACTCCTGAAAAGGAGAAAAACACAGAAAATATAGAAAGAAAAGAGAATCCCACTGTTCGAAACACCAAAGCCCAAACAGAAAAACCATTCAATCAGGAGACTGAAGTGGGCAAGCTAAAGATTATTGTACCATTATCAGAACTAGAAAAACATGATGCCTACATAAGTCAAATCAAAAAATCACTGAACATCACTTGGACTGAAGATTCTGTAAATGTTTTTGATGATCAACCAGAACTAATTTTTGGACCTGAAGTAAATGGTAAACATTTATAAGGAAATGTCCCTCCCTTTTATGTGAGCTTGAATATTCATGATAAAATCCTTCACAATGCTATGTTTGATTTTGGGGCATCTCACAACTTAATGCCAAAGTTAGTAACAGAGAAATTAGATCTCGATATTACTAGGCCTTGTAAAGATCTCTTTTCTTTTGATTGAAGTCAAGTGAGATCCTTAGGATTAATAAAAGATTTGTGTGTTTCTTTAGTCCAATACCCTGCCGAAACAATCCTAATGGATATAGTAGTAGCAGATATACCTCCAAAATATGGAATGTTATTATCCAGGTCCTGGGTGCTAAGCTTCAAGGATCACTTCAATTGGACATGTCTTATGCTACTATCTCTATTTTTGGTCAACCTAAGAAGCTATATAGAGAGAAATTAATGAAATATGTAGTAAGTAGTCAGGAAAAACCACAAAACTTCCCTATCTACTCAGTACACTCTGATATGGATTCATTTATTTTGTATAATGCCGAAACCAATCCTACCAACAATGAACAAGTTTTAGCAGTAGAACCAAAAGAAATTGAAAATGGAAAATCAACTCTTCAAATTCAAGAAATTTCCAATACCAATGATGATTCAGATAGCAAAGAAAAATCAGATGAAAAAAAAAAACTAAATCTCCCTGCTAAACAAATTCCAAACACCCCTGACACTGATTATGTATACTTTGGCACCTAGAATTTGATGGTTCAGTCAACAAGTTAGGGGCAGGGGCAGGAGTTTGGGTGCATAACTTAGAAAATGACCATGATGAAGGCCATGCCTACAGATTAAACTTTAAGTGCACCAATAATATGGCAAAGTATGAAGCTTTTTTGCTTGGACTTAAACTTGTAAAAATATTAGGATCAATTAGGGTATCTATAATAGGGGATTCAAAGTTAATCATAAAATAGATCAATGGGAACTACTTAACTCAGGATCCTAGATTAGGATACTATAGAGGAATAGTTGTAGAGATTCTTAATCTTTTTTGGAAACTAAGCTTGTTGTAGTACCTAGGAAAGACAACTTACATGCTCACAGTTTGGTCATATTTGCCAGAACTTGTAAATTACCATTCAAACCTAATCATCATTTCACTACTGAAATTAGGCATAGGCTAGATATCCCTAACAATCTGAAAAACTGGCAAGCTTTTGAAAGTGATGAATAGATAAAGAACTTTCTAACTTTAGACAAAGAATTTTCTCATGGTCAGTTACATGTTGATACAGTCACAAACTTTAACCAAATAGATGAGGTAGAAATATATATTTCAAAACAAAATGCAATTCAAATGCTACATCCCTCAAAATTTACTGAAAAATAAGTGCAAGATCTCAAAACCCCTCTAGAGGACCTCTTTAATTCTAATGACATTCCTAAGAAACCAAATATGGAACCATTGAAGGCAGACATTGAAGAATATAACTTAGGGACAAAAGAAAATCCAAAAATGATAAAACTATCAAACTCTTTACCTCCTGACCAAAAGCTAAAATATGTTGAACTTATGAAAGAATTCCAGGATGTTTTTGCCTGGAGTTATGAGGATTTGAAATCATATGATACCTCAATAATTCAGCATATAATACCTTTGAAGGAAGACCAAAAACCATTCAAACAAAAACTCAGAAGAATCAACCCTGTGTTACTACCATTGATTGAAAAGAAATTAAACGTATGTATGAGGCAGGGATAATTGCACCCATAAGATTTTTAGAGTGGGTATCAAATTTAGTACCTACTAGGAAGAAAACTGGTTAAATCAGATTATGTGTAGATCTCAGAAATGTGGACAAGGTTTCTTTGAAGGATAATTACCATTTACCCAAGATAGACCATATTTTGCAAAGGGTAGTAGGTTCTTCAAGAATTTCTTTGTTAGATGGATTTTCAGGGTATAACCAGATTCTAGTTCACCCTGATGATCAGGAAAAAACATTGTTTACCACACCGTGGGGTACATTCATGTATATCAAAATGCCATTTGGTCTTAAAAATGCAGGAGCCACTTTCCAAAGAGCAATGGATATTGCATTTGCTAAAGAAATTCATGATATTCTTGTCATATATCTGGATAACCTAACTATTTTTTCTAAATCAAATCAGTAGCTTTGGATCATCTCAGACAAGTATTCCTCAAATGAAGAAAATATGGTATCTCTTTAAATCCTAAGAAGTCCTTATTTGGCCTTGAAGAAGGTAAGCTCTTAGGTCACATCATTTCAAAGGATGGCATTCGAATTGACCCTACCAGAATAGATGCAATTTTATAGATACCTCATCCTAAAAGAATCAAAGAACTTCAAGCTTTTTTAGGAAAGATAAAGTTTTTGAGAAGACTCATATCTAATTTAGCAGAACTAATTAGGTTACTTAATAACATGTTAAGAAAGGATTCAAGTATAAAATGGACAGTAGAAGCCAAACAAGCATTTGAAGAAATTAAAATGGCTTTGGACGGATGTTGGGTCAAAGACTTTGACCAATGCTTGGACCAGTTTGATGGGAAGTTGTACGAGACACTAGATGTTTGGAGGAGACCATGTGGATTGTTGGGAAGCCTACCAAGCAACCAAGGTGACAACAATCACATCAAGTGAGATGAAAGAGGATAGTAGCAAGGAGAGTTGTACATATTTCCTTGATGAAAGTTGGATAGATCTCTTAGGTGAGGACATGATTGATGCCCAGATTGTGCAATAGCTCCTCTATTTCAGAGGCAAAGGGAGGGTTGGTGAAGTTTGTTGGCAGTTGTGTGTAAGTGTATCCTATGGGTGGGGATGCCCTACATAGGTGTAGATACTACATCATTGACTTGGTCACTCGTGGTCTCTTGGAGAGCAGCATGAGAGTGGACCAAGTGTGGACAAGATTGGGCAATTATGGTCTACTGGAGGAGAGCATGATAGTCTCTGAGTTAGGGTCCCATGAGCAACACCTTGATGGAAAAAGATAGTTGTGAGAGAGGCAGTTGTTGATCTTAAGTGTTTATGAACCAGAGGAGCAGTTATAGAGCCCAACACCTCGAGTGCTATATTACCAGCCCTCCTTCTATATTAATGAGATTATTTTATGGTGTTTTAACTCTTTATCATTAGCTTTATCAATTATCCTTTGAAAATATAAATCATTGTTTTCCTTTTAATTTTTCTATGTAACCTATCCACTTATGATCCAAAACTACCATGGAAAGGATCCCTATCTCTAGATTGATGGCTGATAGAATCCTTTGGCTAATTTCCTAATTGGTTACCAAAGGTGGTAGATTATCTTGATTCCATTTACCCTATACTTTTATTGCAACAAAATTAGCAAAATAATCTCAAGGCTTAAATGATTGCATTATACCCAAGGTAGAAACTTGGGCTTGAGAAACTATCATGGTGATCATGGTACCGATAGTAGACAAAAGGTAGAGGGTTTGTTTCAATCATGGCAACCAAGATACTAGGGGATGGAATTGTACTAGAAGGGGAATATAAAAAATGGAACTTATAAGGTAGTTAAGACACTGGAAGAAGGTTCAACACTAGGCATGCACATTTATGTTAATTGGGATATCATAAGAATTGAGGAAGCTTACATATAAGAAGTATTGAGAACAATTGCAGGGGATGAAGAAGGAGATGTGACACAAGTACTCTAGGTAAAAGAAAGATATTGGTTAGAAGTCTCTTTGGGTTCCACTTGTGATTCCTGCTCTCTTTTAGTATTTTTTAGGTCTATCTCTTGTATCTCCTCTATCTTGTCTTCACTCTCCCTTCCCTATCATTAGCATATTTCTTCTTTCTTTCTTTATCCAGCAACACCAATAATAGACTTATTGTTAATAGGTAGCATTGGATGACTCAGGACGACAATTAGAGCTCATATTTTCATCTTGGGCTTTTCCTTGGGGTTTATGAGCTTATGTATCCTACTTTAAATTATTTTTAAAAGTCACAACAATATCTTTCCCATCTCTTCTTCATGAAGCTTCATCTTGCAAACATAATATTCATCCTAAATTTCCTTTGAAGAGTCATGTAGTCATTTTGCATCGAGGCCTTATCTCATGGGTAGATTGAGAGGATATACATTTTTCAAGGGTCCTTTTCATTTTTGTCCCATGCCACCCCAACCTTTATAGCCCCTGTTTGTAGCCAAGATATACCCTCTTCCATATGTAAACTCTTTATTAGATTGATAAAAAGAAAATACTAAACTCTCCCATGAGCTTATATTTGAATATGAGAATGACAATGAAATGTTCATTTTAACTCTACAGCTTAATAAGCTTAGAGGCCCTTCCACCTCACTAGCTTAAGATGCGGACTCAAACCATTGTAGAATGTGGCATTTCGAAGTGTGTCACTTTAGTCACCTTGACAAGGAGTGACATAACACCTTTTGTGAAAGAGAAAAAAGAGACTTTCGCCTCTTCCCCCTTTCAAAGAGGTGAAATTTATAGAAATAGGGGAAATGTCTGAAAATGTCCTTGAAAAAGGTTTCGAAAATATTTAACGGTGACTCCATTGTATTGAATCACTACTAAAGGAGATTTTTGCCTCTTTTCCTTTTAAAAAGGGTTGAACTATCTAGAAGGAGGAGAAATGTCTGAAAACGTCCTCGAAAAAGGTTTCTAAAGAATTTAAAGATGATTCCATTCTGTTGAATCCCTACTACATGAATGGGCTTTTAATACATTTATTTAATTTCGTTTTAAAATTTCATTTATGTCAACCATTTTTATTTAATTAAATTTATCATAATGAAATCGTATAAAATTTAATTTTTCAGTATTACACTGAAAACATTATTTACTTATGAATAAAAAAATGTATATAGATTTGATGACAAATATCTAAAAAAATATCCTTAATGTATCAAAAATATATCTAGTGGGACAAATAAAATTGATGAAGCTATTGGCCATATCTATTATAAACCATTCACTCAAATATATTAACCTTAATACCAACAAAATCTACATGAATCAAGGGCATGTACATCTGCATGGAAGACATGTAGAGGAATTAGAATGTATTCTTTCTTATTTTTTCATATCAGCTTGTTAATACATAGAATGGCAATTTATGACCCTTTTTTTAAGACATTTTTTCTTCGATGTCATCAAATAAAATTTCAAGGTAGGCAGTTCCATCTTTGTTCAAACTCTCGAGGAGATTTCAAGAATGGAAGAAAAATGTGTGGTGCAAATTTGTTCAAACCCTCATTGAGATTTTAAGAATCGAATAACAAACCCTCAAGGAACCTTCAATAATGGAATAACCTTCTATATTAATGAGTTTATTTTATAGTCCTTTAACTCCTTATCATTAGCTTTATCGATAATCCTTTCAAAATCTAAATCATTGTTTGACTTTTTCATTTTTCTATGTAACCTTTCCACTTATGACCCAAAGTGGTTAGGGAAAGGATCCCTATCTCTAGATTCATGGCTGCTACAATCCTTTGGCTAGTTTCCTCATTGGTTACCAAAGGTGGTAGATTATGCTGAAGCCATTTACCCTATGATTTTATTGCAACAAATGTTTTTTCATTAGTGATCATTCCAATGATTTTTTGATGAACAATGTGCATGATACTATAAAAATGATGATTTAAGACCATTGTTGTGGAGTATTCTTCATTATGTGTCCAAGGCCATAGTGTTTAGAGCCAGAAAATTTGTTAAGAAGTAATTAGTGTGTCATCAAGTAATGAGAATATAATTTTCGTATGAGTCAACACCTGATTCATCTCTATTAGGTTTATTATCTAACAAATTCCCTTTAGATAAAGTTCCATTAGTGTGTGTAGGAACTATATTATTTAATACATAATCAAGAATTTTCAATTATATTAATGAGAGAGACCTAGTACTCCTCAACATTCTTGGCACATCTTAACATGTTTTGGCCCACACTAACATTCCTTGGCACCTCTCATGTCTTGGAACATCTTTGTACCTAGAAAATATTACCATGACTAGGACACCCAAGCACATTTTGGCAGACCCTGGCATAGCATAGTACTCTCCTAACATGTGTTGACATGCCCTGTAGTCCCTAGCATGCCCTGGAACACTTGTCATGCATTAACATACATTAGCACTTGGCATGTATTGGAACCTATTATTAGTGTGCCTAGCATGCCCCTTATGAAAAAGATAAAGTCTTGACTTATTAAACCTCTTGTGTGTTCATTTCCATGCATTTTAGCTTTGTTCTTCCTTATGTTTCCTTAACACTCCTTGACACATATTGGCATACCCTACCACCCTGCACATCGTAGCATGCCTTAGCATATGTCATGTTTTGGCATGACTTGGCACTATTTGGCATATTTTAACACACACTGGAACTTCTTAACACACTCTGGCACTTCTTAACATGCCATGATATTCCCTAGCATTCCTTACCAATGCTCAAGATACATTGTCACTCCCTCCTTCGCATGCCAACTAACACTCATTGACACACCCTAGCACACCCTCATATTCATTCACTTCCATTCATTTTGACCTAGTGCTCCATTATGTTTCCATAACCCCAGCATGCATTATATCTCTCTAGCATACCTTAGCACTCTTCGACATGCCCTTCCACTTCATAGAAATATGTGTATCACTCCCTAACACACATTGGCACTTGGGACATGTTGGTGCTTGGAAAGTCCTATCATGTCTAACATTCATTGAGATGCCTTAATATGCTTTGGCATGGTTTAATATTAAAGTTATTTGAGATCAACTACTGGAAAGTAAATGAGAAGTAATAAAACAATATTTTTCACTTAGAATTCTCTAACACTTTGGCACCTAGTGTTGGTGTGCCTAGCGTGACCCTCTTGGAAAAGGTATATTAATGACTTATTAACCCTATTATGTGTTCATTTCCTTGTAGTTTAACGTGTTTCTCCTTTTTGTTGCCTTAACAGTCCCTGGCATATATTGTGACGCCCTTGCACATCTTAGCATATTTGACATGCTGTCACACTATCTTGCACATGTTAGCATTCCCTAGCATGCCTTGGCACTTACACCCTCACAACTAGCATTACATTTTTTCACGACTTGGCAACTCAATCAAGTCCTTAGCTCTTACAGTTCATGTGACATTTGTATGCTTCGGTTGCAATAATTAGACCAATTGCACCTAATATAGGTATATTATGCCTTGTTCACCTAAGAATTTCCTATAACTCATCTGAGGGCACTCATGTTCAAGCTCAACTTGTCCCACTTACCAACTTACCAAGGCAAGGATCACATCTAACCATGGACATAAAAAAAACTAAGCAACATAGCTTACACATATAATATTTCACATGTATGTCCAGTTCATATAAAAAATAGAGTATTAACTAAGAGTTTGTTAGAACCAAAAGATGCACAAGCCACACATGATATAAGCCGATAGAAGTTGAGTGCCCCAAAAATTATACACAATAATGTATAATATGTAACTGTATAAAATAGTTTTAGCATTCTTGAGCACAACATACCACTCTCTTAGCATGTGTTGGCATGCCCTATAGTCCCTAACATGTCGTGGAACACTTGCACATGCTTTAACGTACATTAACTCTTGACACACATTGGCACATGGCATGTATTAGAACCTACTATTAGTGTGCCTAGCATGCCCCTTTTGAAAAAGATAAAGTCTTGAGTTATTAACCCTATTATGTGTTCATTTCCTTGCATTTTAGCTTAGTTTTTCCTTTTATTTCCTTGGCACTCCTTGACACATATTGGAATAGCCTGGTGTTATACTGGAATATGTACTTTGGATATATTGGGTCACTTCAATGCCTAAGTGGTCGTGAATATGTCCCAAATTTATCATCTTAAAACCCTTTTCAACTTTTTCTTAATCGATGCAATATATATTTCATTATTCCCTATCATAAACAAATCATCTACATACATTACAAGATACACAACAATTTTGACAAATTTCTTAAATCAAACATAGTTGCATCATCAAGATTAAAGTGTTTGGAATTCAATTTTAGAAGATGCTCAATTAACTTTTAATACCATGCTTATGGTTCTTATTTTATGCCGTATAAGGATTTAATGAGTTTTCACACTGTTTATTCTCTTTCCTTGATAACAAAGAGTTTTGGTTGATACATGATGACATTATATTTCAAGTATATCTAAGAAAGTACCATTTGCATCCATTTGATAGGATTCCCATCTATTTTGTGTTTCCAAGGAAAAGAGAGTATATATGGTGGCTCATTTTGTTGTGGATGAAAAATTATCTTCATAATCATTGCTTTCTTTCTATGCAAATCAATTTTCAATGAGCCTTACTTCGCGGTTTTTAATTGAGTCATCTAATTTGTGTTGAAGTTTCTAACTTCACTTAATTTAGAAACCCTTCATGCACATTTTTTTATTTATTCATACCTATTTGTTATTTTTCTTTAACAAGTTATTTACGAAGTAATTATTGAAAATAAACACCAATACATGCTCAATATATTACAGATCAATAACTAAAAGAAACAAGAACAAACACACCACATGACACCATTATTTTTGGACCAATGTCCCAGGGAAAGCCCAATGCAGGAAAACCAGTGCAACTATCTGAGGGTTTTCTTTTTAAACAATATCATAGTACAATCTGGGTGCTGAAACTAGCCTACCCAAAAAAGAATTTCCTTAGCAGCTATACCTCACAGTTTGAGAGAAATATCCTTGCTAAAACCCCGAAAGTCCTTCTAGCAGCTCTTCAGCATAAAACTGCTCTCCATCCCCAGTGTCTACCCAATCTGGACTACATCAGCCACTCTCTATATCACGTTGGCCCTGTGTCAACCTTTCTTGGCCTCCGTTAGCCCTAAGAAGCCCTGGATCAGCTTTCTTGGCCTCTATGTCAGACACGCTAGCCTCTCTGGTGTTTTGCATAGCACTTGGCTACCTTTGTGTGGCGCTGCGTGGGGCCTTGCTAGCTCTACGTCAGTCTCCCTGGCTATTGCGCTGCTCTCCTAGCACAATCTCTACCTTCTCTATTTCTCTATACTCAATACCCCTTAGCTGCTCTCCAGATCACTAATTCTATCTCTCTTAGCAAACCCTGCTCTAGAGAATATAATGATTGATCATCTAGTGTAATATCCAAGTGACCCTCAAGCCTCTTCTTATACTTTTCTTGTTGACATATCAATGATCAAGATTAAGTCCCTAATCAATGACTAAGGTTAGATCTGGATTGATCCATGTCTTTTGGACCACTCTAACATAGATTCATATTAATACACATTAATATTTTATTTAAATATTAATTATTTTAATATCTCATGATCTGTTTAGAATCTTCCCAAACCCTTTTTGTGTATTGGAGATCTCATGTACCCCAACCTCTCCACTGAATTTTGTGGCTAGAGAACATTAAATACTACCCCAAATCAACACTTCCTCTTAGTGAGGACTGTGTTCTAGCAATACTCCTCACTAAGTATTACTCTGATCATTTAGCATGGGTACCTGTGCTAATGTTAGGCCTTCTTGCCCAACATCCTCTTCACTCCTGCATCATGTACTACTACCCATGGTTCTACCACTACCACTGCTGCATTTGTACAACAACTCCCTCTTCATCTGTGTTGCTACTGGTCCTTTCTCCTAGCACTACATCTGCATTACACCTCCTCTCAGCATGCTACATTTTTCTGCCCACTGTTGCATTACAACTTGGTTACTGAGAAGTAAGTAACTGATCTCCCAATCTGACCTCCCTGTTGGGCTAGAGACACCCACTAATGCTGATGCTCCCTCTATCCCTAACAAGTGCTCCCTCTCTGACCTCTACATTGCTGCAACAACTCCCTACATCTCGCACCATTGCACACCTCTATGTGCCATCCTACACTGGTGTAACACTCCTCTGCCTCTCGCACTACTGCAACCTACTAGCCTCGTGCTGTATTGTGACTTCTTCCTTATAGCTCTCTCTTTCGCTCCATTCGCATCCATATCTACCCACCCAGCCAGTCATACTACTCTTCATCGGGACTCCCATAGCAAGGAGTAATCTAAGAGGTTGGGTACCTCAAGTATCTTGCCCCTCATTGCCTGTAGTCCTCCTGGCTATAGCTCAATGTCTCCCCACTTCCGCTCAAGTGGTGCGTGTGCACTCATGGCATAGTCATCGACTGTCAAAACATCCTTCTCTATCTGTTCTGGCGCTACCTTAGTCTCGGAAGACTCTCCCTTACTCTTCTTCCTTGGGTACTGGGTCACATAATGACCCATCTCCCCAGAATGGAAGCACTTGATCTTGGAGAGATCTTTCTTCTTCCACTTCTCTTGCTTTCCCTTAGATGCTAGGGCCACATCCTCCTCCTCCTGCTTGACCTTGATCCCTTTGTTGCTGCTACTTGTCTTTGACTACCGTTTGATCTCTTCCTAGCGAAGAGTTGCCCACATCTCGCCCCAAGGAAGGAGAGTCCCTCTGCCCAGGATGCTATGGAAATACACTTCCCAATCTTCTGAGGCAACATTCAAGGTTGTCCTCACCATAAGCTCTTGATTCAGTGTCGCTCCTATAGTAGTCAACTGGTCTCAAATCTCATTTAGTCCTCCGAGGAAGGTGTCAATTAATTGACCCTTCTTCATTTGATATGACCTCATCTGGTTCTTGAGAAGCATTCTTATCTGCATAGAAGTATGTGGGTAGAGGTTCTTGAGAGGCTCCCACATCTCAACTATCATTTCCTTCTCAGCTATATGTGGTACCACATGATCCTTGACCTCGTCAAGGATAATGCACTTGGCCCTCGCCATCGCCTCTTTGTACTTGTCATTGTCATTAGCGTTGGCTAGGATAGCTATAACCTTCAAGGCAAAGTTCTTGACACGATTCCTATCAAGCACTGATAAGATTCTAGCCTTCTAGACTGTGGAGTTCGATGCTCCATTCAGTCTATCCTCGTCTCTTACCCTGTGTAGTGCCATGATGCTTCTCTACTTCCCTCCTAGAAGTTCTCTATTTGACTCCTCTGAGCCTCTACTTCCTATTTGGAAGTTCTCTTTTGGACTCCATCTGAGTCTTGATTTCCCTCCTGGAAATTCTTCTGTCACTTGTGGAGATGGCCCCTACTTTGATCGTCTTATGCCACTGCACTGTTGATCCAGGTTCCTCGACTAGAAACCTTGGTAGCAACTCCTCTGGCCTTGCTCTATCAGGTACTATTCTAACTACACTACCTCACCAGCTCCACTCTATAGTATTTATGCAACCTTCTAGACTCCAGCAACTGCCTCTTTGTGAATTGCGGCAGCCCCTCTCTACCTCATGCCGGCACTGTGTCACCTTAGATGGGTCTACATCAGTCCTGTGATGCCCTGCGTTAGGCCTCTTTACCTTTGTGTCAGCCACGCTAGCTTCGCTGAGGCTCTACACAGCTTCGGCTTCATCTGTCTAGCTCTAGCTGGGTCTGTGTCACACTTCTTGGCTTTTGCGCTGCTAGAAACAGCTTCATTCACCTCAAGAAAGTTGTTTTCTGATTATTGCTCCACTCTGCTGATGTCTTTTAGTCCTCCTATGATCTGCAATCACGCTCTAGTACCATGTTAATGTTTCTAGCTTTACTTAGTTTAGAAACCCTTCATGCACTTTTTTTGATCTATTCCTACCTACTTGTTATTTTTCTTTAACAAGTTATTTACAAAGTAATATTGAAAATAAACACTAATGCATGTTCAACATATTACAGATCAGCAAATAAAAGAAACAAGAAAAAACACACCACATGACACCATTATTTTTGGACCAATGTCCCCAAAAAACCCAATGGAGGAAAAGCGATGCAGCTATCTAAGGATTTTATTATTAGGCAATATCATAGTACATTCTGGGTGTTGAAACTGGCCTACCTAATAGAGAATTTCCTTAGCAACTATACCTCAGAGTTTGAGAGAAATTTCCTTGCTAAAACCCTGGAAAATCCTTCTGGCAGCTCTTCAGCAGAAAACTACTCTGCAATCCTAGTGTCTGCCCAATCTAGATTGTGTCAGCCCCTCTCCGTCTCACACTAGCCCTGCATCAGCCTTTATTGGCCTCAATCAGCCTCAGGAGGCCTTGCATCAGCTTTCTAGGGCTCTGCATCAGACACGCTGGTCTCTCTGGTGCTCTACGTAGCACTTGGTTGCCTCTGCGTAGCATTCCATTAAAAATATTAATTATTTTAATATCTCCTAATATTTTTAGAATCTACCCAAACCCTTTCTGGGTATTCGAGATCTCATGTTCCCCAACCTCTCAACAAAATTTCATGGCTAGAGCACATATGATGCTAGCCAAAATCAACAATTTGTACTTGTTTTTGTAGACCTACTCATAGCCAATTGGTTTGGTTTCAAATGGAGGGTCCATCAGCTTCCAAGTTCCATTCTTGATGATATCTAACATCACCTAAAGTGTCATGCTAGCCATGATAGGGATATCTTTCTCAATATTCATGTTCATACATGTTATATGTCAGTATTTTTATCTCATGGTTTTGAACCAAAACCTTGACAATGAAATGAATTAGCAACCCCTCTTTTTCACAAATGAGGGTCTTCATTTCATTTTTTTTTCTTCTCTTCTATCCCCTAGGTCGTATGACGAAGCATAACTACATAAAGGATATTAAAATGTCAATACATATGACCAATGAAAAAATCCCATTAATACCAATGACTTACCAATGCATTTCTAAAATACTTACACCTCATATTGTAAGGAAGCACTAGCCGTTGCGCTTTGTTTTTTTTTGGCAAGCGAAAGAACATCAAGTTTTTGAGTTCATTTTTTCTCCTCTAAAAATTCAAGAACTTTATGTAAAGGAATATCTCTATATATAATATATATATATATATATATATATATATATATATATATATATATATATATATATATATATATATATATATAATATATATATATATAGATATATAGATATATATAGATATATATTTGATCAATATTCATGTTCATTCCATATGCTTCAAACCAAACTAAATATTTACTAGAAAAAAGGTTCTTGTCTTTAAGGTTTTGCATGAAAAGGGTTGTGATAGTTTGCCATTTGCCTTGATTTACCATTTTATATCAATGTATACAAACAATGTGGGAAGACATCAGCAAGAGATCCATCCACATTAGAAAAAGAACAATATCTTCATTTTACTAACTTTATTTTTTTGCAAAATTTCTATTGCTTAATTTTGAGTTGAGTGGCATTTGGGAAGATTTCTTATTTATAGTGAAGTGCTTGCTTTAAAGAGAATTTGCATGCATGTGTTTAAGCCTAATATCTCTAATATAGCCTAGGAAGGGGTGATTTTCTTGAGGCCCTTTTGTTATTTTAACACACCTTATCCTTTGTTATTTTAGTCGCTAGGCATCATACTATTTTAGAGAAAACAAACCTTTATTCCCACAACTTGCATGTGATCCTATTCTTGGAAGCTCCTCATGATGCAATTCAACCTAGCCATATATGCAAGGTTTCTTTTCTTCGTGAAGTTGAATTAGACCTACATTTATCAACACATGCTAATTATTACAATGAGAAAGGAAAATATTGAGAGGTGATGTAATTAAAAGGGATTATTATTGGCAACTTACGTGTTTCAACCATGAAAATTGTGAACAATCTTGGAGAGGGTGTGCTCAAGGGTGATCATTCTAGGAAATGTTTGTATTTCATCCATACAAAAAACAATCAATAGATATATATGGTCACTAAAGGAAAACAACAAGTTATTACAAAGGGGGCACCACATTGAATTATTTTTAGTAGGTTGGAACTTCATAATAAGAAAAAAATAAATATCATGGAGAAGTAGTGCCATAGTGTTGTGTTGACTTGTTGCTCATACATTTAATGTGTTATCATGAGTATTGTGTGCTAAAATAACACATATTTTAGAATACATGCACCTCACTAAAGATACATTCAACATATTTGTGGATTAAAGGAAAAACATTAGATACAAAGGTTTTTGAGCAAGTGTGTACTTTCAATAAAACCTAGTTTTGAAATAGAGGAAATTCAATGCGGAAGAATTGTGACATCCAAAATGATCTATCACATAGGCCTTTAACCATAATTTGATCCTATTCTCTTTCTTCAACTACATTTTCTCTCCTCCTATTCTGTTCTATAAAGGAGAGGTGCAAGTCCTCATTCTAGAGGGTGGATTTACTTATATAGGTGTCAAGAGCTTCTCATGTTCTACCCTCATCCATTTCAGAGTTGATGACACTTCCACTACTGCATGTAAGAGCTTGATAGGGTCGGCCATGGTATAATGTCTCCATGGTTTACTTTCTAACAATTCATTCACTTATGAAATGGATTCTAATATGCTTATTTTATAGCTCTTCGAGTTCATGTAGTTGTTTTGTATATGTTATCATGCTACAAGGATTGCGTTGTCATTACAATGCACTTATTTAAATTTTACTTTCATATAGAGCACATTACTTTCATATAGGGTGCATATCCTTTGCTACTTTCCCATCTAATCACTATAGGAATTTTAATTAAGAAAATCATCACAACCCTCTATAATTTAATTTATATTTTAATCTTTGTCCTTTTTAGAGCACTCAAGGGTAGCATTCTCTATCGGATTATTTTATACTTACAACCAAATTATGCAAAAACATCTTAAGGTAATCCTCATGAATAAATTATTTTAGTAGTAATCCTTTTTTTTTTTTTTTCTGAATTGGTCTATTCTATATTAGTACAAAAATATGTTACAACAAGGCCGTAGCCTTGAAAGTTCTAGCCATGAAGATGGCATTCTAGAAAAACGCTCTTGAAAAAGTGACAATATGACCTGCTTGTTTGTAGTTCAGCTGAAAAACTGACCCGACCATTATCTGAAATACTGGTGCTTACATTGACCATACAGTAGATAAGAACTGACCTGTACATAGTTATAAGACCGACATATGCTTTGCCATCTATGGGCATTTTTCAACCAAAATATAGACACGAACAAACACTTATCATGGAGAAGACCGACCTGAAGAAGTGACCACTTTCGAAATTAAGGAGCTTACTTGCCGAAAAATTGTATATATTCAGAGACTGGCTTGAGGACCGAGAGCACTAGCATGATCAGCCATCATTGGAGGTCCTAGGATGTGCCTCAACGATACGGCACCCGAGTTGTTCAGAGTCAATGGAATCAGAAGGATGAGCAGCAGCGGTTGAAGGAATATCACCTGTGGGCGTGCCTGGGCCTTCGTTAATTGTCTTTCTATGTTCCATGGCTGTAGGTTGCTCTGTTTTGCCCTTCTGTTCTCCTGAGGAACTGCCTGAAGAACGTCTTCAGAGCCTACTGCATTCTCAATTAATTCAATGTCAACAGAAACTGTAAAGGAAGTGTATCCCAATGAGCATGGTATCCTGAACTGGGCAGAGTGCAACTGAGAATGGTGCTTGCCAGCCTTAATTCTGTCAAGCCCTCTTTCTCTACCACAGCTACTGTGGGTAATAAGGATGCTAAAGCTACTGAATTCTGAAGCTTCCGAAGTGGGATCCGACAAGGTTGGTGAGTGCATGCTAGTGGCTCAACTCCTGGCACTATCCCTTCTGCAACCCATGCAAGGCCAATCTCGAGGCGTTGTAAAAGGGGCTAGACTGTGGCGATTATAGATGGTACCAGTTGGCTGCCACTTTCCCACCATCACCATCCTTATCGTACTGACTCTCTGATCAACCACCCACATCCGAGAGTGAGCAGTCCTGTTGCGCTAGAGAGGTGCATTCATTTTAAAGTTGTTCATCATTTGATGAGAAGTGGAGAAGCTGCTGGTTGACCCCCTGATTGGCCAATCTATCCGCAACTTTATTGGTTGTTCGTCTTATGTACTTGAATGTGATGCTTCATGGTGTCCTCAGCCTTTCCTCCATTTGCTCCAATCTACTAAGTAATCTCCAACTTGAGGCTGTTTTAGATGCTAGGGAACCTGCTTGTATTCTGATGACCGCTGCTATTATTATGAGGGAGTCTCCTTCAACCTCAAGAGGATAAAAGTTTTCTTGCTCTACTATGCAGATTCCTTTCCAAATTCCTTCCAGTTCCACTGCATTGTTGGTATCGTTGCCAATATTTCCATGGTAGATATACCTGATTGTGCCACTTTCATCTCTGAAGATACCTCCCTGTCCAGCTGGCCCGGGGTTTCCCTTAGTCGCGCCATCAAAATTTAATTTGAACGAATTGGATGCAGGGGGGGACCAAATTAGTGGAGAGGTGGAGCTAGAAGGGGAACTGGAGATTATTTTGACCAGAGAGGTGATATCTATATTCCAGGCCTGTAAGACGACGCGTTCTTGAGGGATTTCTGGCATGTCCGTTGATTGCCATTGCCTTGTTGCCAAAGTTTCTTGGAGATTTTGCCTAAGGAGAAGCCATAGAGAGTCGATGGGTTTGCTGGTGTTGTTGAGGACTCTATTGTTTCTCTCTTTCCATAATATCCAATAACAGAAACCTGGGATGAGGTTCCACATCGAATTTAACAGAGAGCTTTGGAAGGGTTGCTTTGGCCAATTTCTGATGGTTTCTGCAATATCTCCCTGTCTTTTTCCGGATCTTCTGTTGCATTGATCAATTTTCTCCCATAATTGAGAGGCAAGAGGACAAGAGTCCATTAAATGCAAAACGGTTTCTGCGTTAAGGTTGCAGTTAGGACATCTTGAAGGTCCTATGAATCCTCTCTTTTGCAGCTTATCCCATGTGAGGATTCGCTATTTGCCTACAAGCCATAGGAAAGTGGAGACCTTAGGCGATGTTCATGGTTTCCAAACCTGGTCCCAGAGCTTATCATTGTTTGCCTGCGTGGGAGAGTAGCGTAATTGGTGTGCTTCCTTGGGGCTAAACATTCCTTTAGGTGTGTGTCCCCAACGAAGCTTGTCTTGTTGATCTGAGTGCTTGATTTTCCTTTGATTTAACTCTTGCTCGATCTCTGTGTAGGTTTCCCCGTGCCAGTTGGCCTCCCAAGTGCTGGATGATTTCCAGTGTTTAAAGTCATGAGATGACTACTGTTGCCAGAATTGGTGAACGTGGATGTGATCAGCATGATGTAGGTATGCTTGCCACATTGGCTTGTGAAAGAAAGAGGCTAGTTTTGGGAGTTGTTGCCATGAATCTTCCCAAAATCTAGCTGATGTGCCTGAATGAACTTCCCAGAAACTATGTTCTTGTATGAAGGCACTGTGAAGCTTGGCAGCATTCCAGATCAAGGAGCCTGGAGATGTGGGGCAAATTTTGATGAGATCCTTCCATTGACTTCCTGGCACATATTTGGCTTGCCAAAGCCGAGCCCAAGGAGTGTTTGGTTTGGAGAACCAATTCCACCAAATTCAGGCTTCCATGGTATTGTTGCTGTGGAGGGGGTCCCGAAGTCCTAACTCACCGACAGCTTTTGGTTGGGAGAACTCCTTCCAATTGACCAGAGCCCATTTCCTATTGAGACCGGAGGAGCCCCACAGAAATTTTCTCTGCAGATTGCAGATGCTTTTGAGGACCCATTTAGGGGCAGCTAAAATTGAAAAGAGATAAAGGGGCATTTCCTGGAGAACGGATTTGATGAGGATAAGTCTGCTAGCCATATTGAGCAAGCGAAAAGTCCAGGAGGAGAGTCTGGATTCCATCTTGTCTATGAGGGTTCTCCAAGAGGCATGTTTAATGGCTGAGTCTAGGAGAGGAGCTCCCAAGTATTTTGAGGGAAGCGTTGCAATGGAATATCCCAGAATTCTTGCTATATTTCTTTGAGTAGGGGCGGGAGTATGAAAGAAGAATAGTTGGGATTTGGCTTTGTTGATTGAGGTGCTAGAGGCTTCTGAAAAGAGAGAGAGCAGAACTTTGAAGGTAGAGGCTTCTTGAGAAGAAGGATGGCTGAAGAGCATGGTGTCATCTATGAACTGTTGGTGAGATAGAGGGTGGAGACCATGAAGAGAAATGCCTTTCAGGGTATGAGATGAAATAGCTGAGTGAAGCAAACGACTAAGGCCTTCGGCCATTAAAACAAAGAGAAAAGGGGAGAGGGGGTCCCCTTAACAGATGCCATAGGTTGGACGGAAGGGCTTTGAGGGAGAATCATTGAGCAGGTGATGAGCCCCAAAAATGAACAATTATTTGGGCTCATTCAACTTCCTAATTTGGCTTAGTCCACCATTCTCATTTGTTTATTGCATGTTTTTGATTATTTTTATGTTAATAGAGTGAATTTGGTTAGTCATTATGCCAACAAGTCTAATGGGTGCTTTGTGTAGCCTTGTTGGTAAACTTGGAGACAAAATTGAAGGTCTTAATGAGCACTTGGCAGCCAAATTCGTGGGAGAACAAGCTATTGGAGGAAGGTGTCCCCCTCATTTAAGGGTCCTTACCTCGAATTCTCCACCATCAGCTCGGAGTTCAAAGGCCACCAAATCAATGAGCACAAGGGCAGCCAAGCAAGTCAAGTTGGACTGCTGTTAACTACAAGTCTTGGGCAGCCGAGTCCCTAACTTTTAGGAAGACTGTTGGGTCCTCAAATTGTATAAATAAGAAGGCTTGGGGCCTCATTTTGGTTAGCTAGTAGGCAGCCATTTGATAGTCATTTTTAGCTGGTAGTTAGCCATTTTGTTTTAGCCATTAGTTAGCTAGTTTGTAATTCGATTTGTAGGCCATGGATTAGTTTTGCTTTCAGCTCTTTCTCAAGCTCTCCTTGTGGACAGTTTTGATGTAATTTTTCATTCTTTGTTAATAAAGATGGATCCAGCTTTGCACCAGCTCTAAATCTCTCTTGGGAGGCTGTAGTTCTTGGGGTTGGGCCCATCTCAAGCGCCCAGTACCTCCCTTGTTTATATTTATGTGTCTTTGCTGCATTCTTATAATAAAATCTGCTATTTGTATTTAAATGATGCATTTTCAGTTTGGTGACAGTCATAATCATTTGTTTCATTTACACTCCTCTTTCTCGTTCCATTACCATCTTCTCCATCTTGATCACGCATGCAAACATATCTCCTCGACCTTCACTTCGGTCTGTCCTCTCCCAAAGTCTTCCACTCCTCACGTAACTTCATTTCCCAACCTTTCATTGACATAACCCTCTACCTTCAACATATTCCCTACACCCACTTCCCATCTCATTCCTCCACTTCTGAGCCATCACCAACCTTATCCCTACCTCACATATCTCTCCCCACCACTCCAACACTCCATCATCTCCCAAAACCTCCACGGCCAATCATCCTGTAGAATTGCAAAGAACATCTTGTAGAAGACTTACAAGACTATCCGGTAGAAACCTCTAAGTATCCTGTAGGATCCCCTGCAGACATCCTGTAGGAGGCCACTCACTCGGTTGCTAAGATTCTGAATGTGAGGAACCTCTGTGGATGGATGCTAAGGATCCCTAGGGACCTCTCCTAGCCTCCCCAACCTGTCCCACGCTTTCCTTCCTTCTCCATCCCACCTGCACAACCAAACCCTGATAAGCACAAAATCACAATCATTCCACCCACTTAATG
>APFE031334332.1:0-12044 GCA_000404065.3 Pinus taeda | reverse complement strand
TTAAAGGCACAAAAATAACAATAGAGGGATTCTATGGGGCACAGTAATAACAATATGGGGACAATAGGGGCACAACAATATTAATAAGGGATACAACTACAATAGTAATGGGGTAATCACTAATATTATAGGGATCTAACAATCTCGCTCCTAGAAATTCAAATGTAGTGCTTTTCTACCTTAATATAAGGAATATTATACATGGTTTATAAAGTCAATTATCTTTTGGAAATTTTGTACTCCTTCCTTTTTATTCTACTCAAACTACTTGAACCTATATACATCTTTGGAGTTTGGTAATGACAATATGGGGACAATAGGGGAACAACAATATTAATAAGGGATACAACTACAATAGTAATGGGGTAATCACTAATATTATAGGGGTCTAACAATCTCGCTCCTAGAAATTCAAATGTAGTGCTTTTCTACCTTAATATAAGGAATATTATACATGGTTTATAAAGTCAATTATCTTTTGAAATTTTGTACTCCTTCCTTTTTATTCTACTCAAACTACTTGAACCTATATACATCTTTGGAGTTTGGTAATGTTATATTTTTAAATACATTTGATACAATTTTAGTAATGCAAAATCTATCCATTATTATCTCCTCCTTCCAAAAATTGAAATTTCTTGGATACAATTTTTTAATAAAACATTTAATTAAACCTTTTTTGTAATAATAATAATAATATATTTAACAAAAATAACACATTTATATTAATATCATAAAACTTATAATACCTAAATCCGATATGTGTGCTTATCGTTTGTGCCTAAACATGTTTACTTTGATTAATTACTAACCTAAATAGGTTTACTTTGATTACTAATTAATTTCTCCATAGATAACTTGCTTCTTAAGGAAATGTCAATATTATGTATTATTAATAACAATCTTATATGTATAATGATGAAAATGATGAGCCCATAGATATACTCACTTAAGAGTTCATAAGACTCTAAGCCCACAAATATACTCACTTAAGAGTTCACAAGGCTCTAAGTCAATATAGGTATACTCACTTAGGAGTTCACAAGGCTCTAGGCCAATACAATAATATTAAACACGCAAGAAGCTATCACAACAATAAGATATCATAGGATTTGAACATGGGTGAGGAAGATAACAACCATTATACCCAACCACCCAAGATAACCCAATTGCCTCCAACAAAATTTATATACATTCTTATTTAATCTTTCAATTTTACTTCCATGTAATTTCATTTTATTTTATTTTTAGTTTTGAAATATATTTTATTAATTTATTATATTTTATTTATTTCTATTTTATTTTTATTTTTTAATTTTAATGACTTTTCTTCCTTTTAACTAAATCTCACTTCTTTATTTTAAGAGTTTTTTTTTAATAAATAGTTTTCTTACATTTGTTTGGCTATCATTAAACTTTTCCTCCATTTTTATACATAAGAAATAAATTAATTTTATTTATTAAAATTCCCTATAAGTTTATTTAGAATAAATTTAAAATAACTTTTATTTACCAATTTTATCATGAAACTTTTCCTCCATTTTTTTTTGTTAAGTTTGGTAGGATCCTTCATTTTCTATTTATAAACAGCAGATTTAGACCACTTATATGAGATAGGTGGCCTCAACTTGCCCAGTGGGAAACCAAGTCTGTTGGCCACCTATCCTCATTATAAGTATCCAAAAACAGTAAAGTATCAGTTTTTTTAACCAAGCTAGATAAGTTTCAATTTCATGGTAAGATGTTATATGTCTATCTATCATAACCATGCATATTGTAAAGTAAATGCTACCCACAAAAACAAAAAGCGACCAGATTAGCTGACTATTCCTGCTACTCTTCTGAAGTTGACTCGACTGGTATCAGGTCCTTGGCAAATTCACCGGGCAACTCAGCTAATTCGATGATGCAAGGGATGTGCCTTTGCATTCTGCCCAAGCGGATGTCCTACTTGTGAAGCTGAAATTGAATTCTTTGCAAATATTGTTTATAGTTGGGCATATCTTGGAGGGTCAGAGCCATCCCCACTAATATTTGTTCCATCGCCTTCTCCATCAATCTTTTCATCAGCCATTAAAGATAAATAGTCTGCTTAAACTTAGTTATTCTCCCTCTGGTATTCCCAGGGTCAGGGATTAAGGTCCTCCAATCCTCAATCTCCTCCTCAATCTCGCTATGCTTCTTAATTTCTCCCTCCCATTCTTCTAGTAAATTATGGATACCTACATATGTTCCCTACCTGTAAACCGCAATGGCTTCACTGATTAGGTGTTCAACCATTTTCTTCCTCTTTGTGGTTCCGAAGTGCTCGGGTCTTTTGCCCTTGTAGGCTCCCTCCCACGTCTTCCACGCCCTCTTCCTCGCACTGCTCGAGCCATCTCTTCTTTGTAAACGTCATGTTCACAAGCACGATGAATTGACTTCTGACGTTAAGTTTCATGATCAATGTTAACCTTATTCCTTTTCCTATCCCAAGTGCTCTCGAATAAATACACAGGTTGGGTGACAGCGCATTCTGGAAATGAGGCCAATTGCCTTGTCCTGGCTTGCTTCTCTCTGCTCCCTTCCCAATGCCACTCATACCTAGAAGCCAAACCCGCTCTCGGCCAAGCAAGAGTTCCCATGCACAGTTGAGCCTCCCCATTCCCCTTTGCCCAATCAAGAGTTCTCATGCACGGGTGAGCCTTCCCTTTCCCCTCTGCCTAGTAGTTGTGTCGCTCCTTTGCTTTCCTTAATGCCTACCCTTCCCCAATGCATTGCTTCTCCCATTTCACCTGAATAATCATGCGAGTTCACTATATTGCTCTCAAGAGGGGCTTCCCAGCCATTGACCAGGTCGACACTCAAGAACCTCATAGCCAAAACACTAAACCAGATAGCAGCCATACCATGCATGTAGTCTTTTCCCTAGTTAGCCCCCCAATTCCCCTCCTCAGGCTTCTCCCAAGCCCTCCATCCATAACCAAACAATGTCGCCATTGCAATAAGGTTGCAGGACTAAGAAACATACCTGGGCTCACTCCACAGATGTCGTCAATGATGTCTCCACCTCCTTGCTCCAGTGCTCCAACTCCCACCACCGTTCACAATAATGTGATTAGCACTCCCTTGTTCTGCCTTAACTCCATCCTCAACAATGCAAGTGTCGCTCTCATGTCCTTCCTTACCTACTACACCTCTCGCCTTATCCTTGCCATGCCTGCAACATTTCCTACCACCTATGCATGTATGCATGCGGGAGGTCGTCGCATCCATCGCCATGAGCGTGTAGGGGGCAGTTGAAGGTACCCTACCTTTACTCCTCATAACTATCCCCATCCTTTCCAACCTCCAACACACACCCCAATCAGGGTTTTTCCTCCTTCCTCCTTCATTTTTTTTTTTTTTGTAGGCTGGGGCGGATTTCTCCGATTTACATGTCCATTAAGTACCCCTCAACGAGGGGAAGGGTAGCCCAAGATTTGAACCCAAGACTTCCGGTTCGGTGAGACTTCATTTCCACGGCCATTGCCGCTTGAGCTACCCCATGTGGACACCTTCCTCCTTCATTTTAATACATAAGAAATAAACTAATTCTATTTATTAAAAATTCCTATAAATTATTTAAAGTAAATTTAAAATAACTTTTGTTTACCAATTAAAAAACAAAACAAAACAAAAAAAAAACAAAACAACAACAACAACAACAACAACAACAACATTGCGACAAACTTTATTATCTCAGTATTTTAAAATTTAGACAAAAAAAAAAAAAACTTTATTATCTCACATTTTAAAATTTCATTAAAAAAAAATCAACTTTCGCTTTTTACTTTTTACTTTTTACATCTAGACAAGAATTCTCCACTTGTATGATTCAACTTTCCCTTTTTACTTTTTACATATGTACAAGAATTCTCCGCTCTTATGAAATTGTTGAAATTATTTCTTCCTGCAACTTTAGTTTATTAAACCAACAATATTTCTCTAGAGTTGTTAAGAAAGAAATGATTAGAGGTAACCACAAACCTACTTTGGAGATTAGGATCTAGCCTTCCTAATGCTCAGAGAGGGCTCTCTCTTTATGATTTAACTTTGTTTTAGTTATTTGATTTAAGGCTAGTTATGATTGTACTTGGGTTTTGATTTGGATTTGGTGGTGGGATCACTTACTTAGATGGATAGAGGGATGTATTTTACCATTGGGCTATGGGGTCAAATGTCAAGCAAACAGAACTAGATCAAGTTCTAAAAATAGTGTCTACAAGGAAAGGTAGCTGAGTTATTCCAGATCTTAACGCTGGATGGTGAAGTTGGTTTCAATTAGATCCAAAGAGCAATTAAAGGTTCCTTAGGCCGGATTATGAAAGAAGTGAAAGAAGTCAACCAAGATGGGAAAGAAATTTAGGATTCTCAAATCCGGATATCAAAAGAAAACATAGAAATGATTAACTATTCAAGAAGTAGTGTACTTAAACAAATTCTGAGATAAATTTCCAGTTAATTCATTCACTTTAGATAGCATGCAAGTTTGTGAAATACATAAGAAGATAACAAATTTGACAAAAGAAAATACTTCACTGTAATAGCTCAAGACATGAATCCTGTAATGCAATCTCTTTATTACTCAATCCAATCTACTAGCTTGAAAAATTGGTACAATAACCCTCTGGTTTATGATCAATACAACTCTACAAATGTATAGCAATCCACACCTAATACTTTGAAATATGAAGTATTTATACAAAAATAGTTTACAAAATATCCCAAGCTATCTTGGGAATTAATCTAGGATAAAGAAATATCTTTGTGCAAGAAGATAGAGATAGATGTTCAATCGTTGTATGTTGTCCATGTTTATTTGGTTGTGTTGTCTTTATGCTCTGATATTTTGTTGTTTATTCTCTGCACTGTTGTTGGTCTTCACGTTACTTGTTCTTTTTACTTTGATTTCAACCGATACACTTTCACCTGATACTCTTTCATCTGGTTGGCTTGTTACTTTTCTTTTACTGTGCTTTTTTATTTTGACTGTGCATTTTCACTTTGACTGCGCATTTTTATAGTAATTCATTCAACTTTTCCCATGTTTTTGCATCTGGTAATTGAATATTTACCATCCTCCTATAAATTTCATATGCTTCTGTGTACTTGGCAGAAGTGGATTTATTTTCAAAAGGTATTTTACCTCATGCAAGAGGTAAAACAAGTTCTTAAAAGTTTGATATAGAACCTTCCAGTAGGCATCCCTTTCAAGGAAGAAGTATTTACCTGATCTCTGGCCAACTCTCTGATTCTCCTGTTGTAGTCGTCCTGTGGCATCAATTTATCATTTATCACCAAGGGATTTGGCAGACCTTTCTGCCTCAAAACATCAAACTTAACCATGAACCTGTCTATAGCCAGCTGCATGGTTTGGCATTTATCTTCAAGGTTCATCATCAAATTCCTCTTGGTGAGGACCTTTTTTACCTCTAGTATTGTGCCAGTCCTGTCAGGTATCTCTAGCTCCTGTAATTCATATTTGTTTCTGGAGTTGAGGAAATGAATTATTCTAATGGCTTCCTCTGGCATGTGTCCTAGTTCTGCTTTAACTCTCTATATGGCTTTTGTAGCCTCTTTCACTAAGTCATTTTATTCAAAAATTTCTTGAATTGATGGCCAAATATCATTGACAGAGTCAATGATATTGGCCCATAATTGTTGCTTAGCTTGGCCAAGTGGCTCCTTTAATGTCAGCGCTTTATCCTTTCATTCATTTTGGTTGCCTTTTGTACTTATTCTTTGTGCATAATTTGGGCAAGCTTATTGTCATTCTCCAGACTAGTTATATTCTCCTTAAGCTTGTTCATCTCTGTGGTCTGAATGGACATGTGCTCCATTGCTTTGACCAACTTACTTGTCTCATCACCTGGCTGAGCTACTGCTATTGTAGACCCTGTTGTTGATGTAGATGTTGTGGCAGCTGGTAGTGTTGTAGCTAGTGGAGCAGTAGGAGCCAATGAAGCTGCCAAGGTGGATGGTACTTTTGTGGTGACTATTGGAATGACAGTGGCAGTGGCAGTCTCAAGACTAGCTTGTTTTAACTATATCAAGTTGTCCAACTCCTTCTCCATTTCCTTCAATTGATCATTGAGTTGTAAAACAAGGTCCATCATTTCCTCCTGATGTGTTTGGCTTTCTAAGACCTCTTTTGTCTGTGGGTGCTCTAAATGAGGCAATTTTAATTGTTTTTTGAGAGCAGCAATGTCCTCATTCTTTTTCTTTATCAGCTTCTCAACAGCCATAATATCATTGGGATCATGTCCTAGCTCAATGACCAAGTCTTCCAGTGACTTGATTCTGTTATCTTTGGCTTGTGAGGATGCCTTCTCCAGTTTGTACTACGCAGTGATATTATCTAATAAAATTTGCAGTTTGCGTGCAGTCAAAGCTTTACTTGTCAAGGTGGAATAGATCATGTCACCTGCTTGCTTATGAAACTCAATTTGGTCAATGGGATGAACATCCCTGGCCAAAACCTCAAAATCTTTTTTCCTATAGTATGTTGATGTTTTTGGCTATTAGACTGTAGGTTGCATGAATGACATTTGCATTTTTCCTGTTTTGATGTCAAAGGCTGACATCAACCTATTTTGATTTGCAGGTGTCTATTTGAAGTAGTGGGTATAAGTCTCAGCGTTCAACTTCTCATTCCTCAACTTAATTTCCTTGTATCTATCTTTGATGTCCTTCTCTTTATCCACAAGCCTCGTGAATGAAGAAACCTCAACACTAAGTTGTCTCTCAATAAGTTGAGTGTTTGATGTTGAGGGTTGGTGTGTTTTTCCTGAAGCTTCTGTGCCTTTGCTCCTTTCCACCATTGTATCAGTGTGAGTGATTTCCACTTAGTCAGTGGTATCTTCTTGTTCAGTTACAGGAATAAGCTTAGGCCTCTTCCTGTAACTGATCTCAAACTGCTCACCTGTGGTTTCCATTACTGAACTGGAACCCTCCTCCCTCATTCTCTTTGCATTTTTGTCCTCATTTGCTGGAGTCTGTAAAATAGGAGGAATATTCATTGGTTCTCCTAGTTCTAGAACCTGCAGAAAGGAACTTGTATCAATCTGCTTTTCTACATCAATCAATGTATTCTCTACATCAACTACAGTACTGTCCATGTCTATTAGAGTGTTTTCCAACCATTCTGATTGGTCGGAAAACATCTCAATGTCTGGTCTGGGATGATGGATGAAAGGTCCCAAATTTACCTTGAGCCTTAGCTTATTTATGACTCCATGAGGGTCATACTGCCACCTAAAACTATTCTTGAATTTCATTTGTTGCAAAATCTTATCTGCCTCTAGTCCAGCTTCTCTGGTATTAAAAATGAAGGGGCCCAATTGATTTTTCATTTTGAATTGGGTCTTCTTCCTAGCTGATAGGAAGTTGACTTCATTAGAATTTATAATCTGCCTAAAGTATTCTAGTGCAAATATCCTCATGCGGAGGTATTTGGGCAGTTTGTATGGGGCAAGTTGGCATCCATAAATTCTTATTTCTGTGTGGCTCTTGTACAAATACCAGTCTCCCACTTTGTTGTTTTTTTCCAACTGTAACACCCTTTTGATCTCTTGACTAATTCTGGGCCAAGGGCTACTAGCATATTCATAACTGGATGGACAAATGAATCAATGAAGTCTTTGTAGGAAAAAATAGTGGAGAATTTCTGGATCAATGGTGTCCAGAAAATAACGGATCTTGGATTTCTTTTGGTATCCAACTTTTGGATGCTAACAGGGAATTTATATAACTGGTAATACAAGAACATATGAAATAAAACTGAAGAATACTTGAAAACTCTCTCAGTTGGGTGCCTGGTGAACTGTTCATGCATTACGTCTGCTATGAACTGAGCTTAGTTATACATTATAGAAGGATGCTTTCCTGGGGAAAAGATGGAAAGGAAGGTAAGAACAACCTCATCCACATGTTCATTTGTGGTGTATCCTAAAATGCAAGAGAGCATGGTGATGATTTGTCTGCCTCTCTCAGAAAAAATGGTGGCAGCATATGGAGGACTTTCTGTAGGAGTATGACACTCCTCTATGATGAAAGTTTGGAAAATTTGGGCTATCATAGGAGGGTCTAACTTGGTGTAGAGGTCAATTAAGCCTTCAATAGAAAGTGGGGTCTCATTTGAGCTTGGTTTGACTTGCAGCATTTGGTTAATGGATTCTGCAGTGATGGTGAATAAAACTTGCTGCTCAGGGGTGACAATGGCTATTTGGCTGGGAATGTAGCAAGCATGACAGAAATGGATGATTTCTTGGAATTGGTGTAATTCTAGAAACAAATACTTGGGCAGATTAGACTCCCAAAGGTGAATGTCATCATTTTGGTTTAAGAACTTGTCCTTACTCCAACAATGGAGCTTTAAAAGGTAGGCAGGGGAAGTTGTGTCCTTTATTTGGAAGTCTTTGTCTGCTAATGCAAGGCGATCGATGTCCAAGTGAGGGGTTTGCAGAGGTCTCACGTCCACAGAGGTTTGGGAAGCCATAATTGGGTTTACAGATTTGAATTAGGCTTTCAGTGGTTTCATGAGTGAGGTTTTAGAGGTTCTGGAACAATGGGTTGGTAATTACAGTCTGTGAAAAGGGTTTGGGATATAAAAATAAGTTACTCTTCAATTTTTGGAAGGTTTCTTAATTAATTCAATTAATTATCCTTTCAATTACGACTGTGTGTTTTCAAATTTCAAAGGTCGTTCTGGTAATTTCCAAGAATACCTGGAAATTGATGGTTTGACGTGCAGACTGGGTTCAGTAGTGAATGTAGAAGGTACTATAGCTTTCAATTGTCAATTGATTGTTTCAATTGGGTATCTGGAGCGTCTTCAGGCGACAGAAGGTGGTCAAATTGGTCGCAGAGGTTTCAGGGTGTCGCAAATGACTAAGTATTAGTTTGTAATGAAAAATGAGCAAAAAGAGCGAATTGGGGCTTTTTCGGCCTTTTAACAAGTAACAGTCACATTTTGACGCGGAAATTATAAATGAACAGTGGGCAGTTTTCATTTAGGCGGGGAGGTGGTTTTTTGGGTCATTGCATCGCTTTTGGAGGGTAGGCGGTATTTTTCACGAGCACGCGATCTAGCCTAGTGTCACCACGTAGCATAACAGTGCCCAGGCATAATCGCGAAGCTCACGTGCTCTTGGGCTATTATCGGTCGAATAATGAATCCGCGTGATATGGTTGTACATCGTCAGATCTGGGGGTAGGAGATTAGAGGGCTATAATGCAATTGAGTTGCACTGATAGAATCGGGAAAGTGATTTGGCGAGGCCCAGGATTTAATTACATATAATTGTAATTAATTAGCGCATAATGTGGGGGTTTAATATAACCAGCAGGTAAATAAGGTGGGACCATGGGTTATGTGGCGGGAATTTTTAACCACACCAAGGGTTGGTGGGTTAAAAAAGGGTATCGGGGAAATATGAAGCGGGGAAGTTAATTACATAATGCGAGGGCAAAAAAAACTTAGGGTAAAGGGTTTTGTGGGTTTTTGAGGGGGAAAAGGAAATTAATAAGGGGGGAAAGTGATATTTGTAATGGGGAATGGATTTCACACTAGGGAAAGGGGTTTTGGGAAGGGGGTGATTTTTGAAGGGTAATTTCTAGGGAATGTATGAAACCAATGGGTAAAGGTCAAAATGAGGAAAAAAATTGTATTTATAAGTAATGAATGGATAATGGGGAAATTAACAAATAAGTATGTTGGGGTATAGTGAAATGAGGGGAAATTGGTAAAAAGGCTTGGTGAATATCCTTTCTTTCTCACATTTCCTCGTGCACATGAAACATAGACTTAAGCATGATAAATGAGCTTCTGACTTAGCAAGCTTGTGCATTTGCAACATTTCTTCTACCTACCCTTTATTTACTCTAACATTTTTTCTTCATTTTAATGGGTGCATTTGAGCTTGCTGACCCTTTAATTCATTTTCTTTTGATAAGCAAACTATCTAATTATAACCTTAAAACTTCCAATGGCTCAGATTAAACTAATGAGCTCATTCTTATTTTCTACCTAACTATTGATCTGTCAAGGTTAAACAGCTTGGCTAGATCTTCATTCTCTATCTATTAACATGAAATTTAAAACATGAATGGGTCAAGATTAAGCTATTTGATCATCATGGATTGTGGCATTTTTAACACGCTACACAATCTTATTTTACAATGTAAAGCAAAAGGAGTGGCATTTGAGTTTCCACACTTTCATGATCTATTTTTATTTCATTTTGGGGTTCATATTTTTCACTTTTTTTTATCTTTTTTCTTTCTTTTTGTCCTTTGATTATTCTTTTAGGACATACCCTCTTTACATTTTTTAATTTTTAATATGGAAAACATTTTGCAGAAAGCAAAAGTATGTACAATATTACAAGACTAACCATAGCCAATTCAAAATTATGAATCCTATTATTATAGGACCCTAACACTTACCTGTTACACCTCCTGCCTTGTCCTTGCCATGC
Source organism: Pinus taeda (assembly GCA_000404065.3). Classification (NCBI taxonomy): domain Eukaryota; kingdom Viridiplantae; phylum Streptophyta; class Pinopsida; order Pinales; family Pinaceae; genus Pinus; species Pinus taeda. Next base: position 1,545 of record APFE031334332.1, on the reverse strand, counting down.
TTATCACATTTCCTACCACCTCTGCATGTATGCATGCGGGAGGCCACCGCACCTATGGCTATGCGCATGTGGGGGGCGGTAAAAGGTACGCTACCTTTACTCCTCATAATTATTTGTTGTCCTTTCCAACCTCCAACACGCACCCAATCAAAATTTTTCCTCTTCATTTTAATACATAAGAAATAAACTAATTCTATTTATTAAAAATTCCTATAAATTTATTTAAAATAAATCAATTTTATTTACCCATTTTAGAACAAAACATCCCAACAAACTTTATTATCTTGGGTATTTAAAAAACAAAAAAAAACAAAAAAACAAAAAACAAAAAACAAAAAACAAAAAACTTTATTATCTCGCATTTTAAAATTTCATTAAAAAAATCAACTCCCCCTTTTTACTTTTTAGAACAAGAATTCTCCACATTTATGAAATTCGACTTTCCCTTCTTACTCTTTACATATGTTCGAGAATTCTCCGCTCCTATGAAATTGTTGAGATTATTTCTTCCTGCAATTTTAGTTTATTAAACCAAAAACATCATAACAAACTTTATTATAAAGTATTTTAAAATTCCAAAAAATATGAACTTTCATCCGGAGGACAATAACATCTCACCTCTTTTACATCAATTCCAAGTTGGTGAGATTGTTTCTTCCTAAACATTAGTTTAGTAAACAATCTAGTCAATGATCGTATTTAATGTTTTAATACTAAATAGAATTATTATTTTATTCCTTAATGAATTGTAAATGTATTACTCTTGATGTAATACACCTAGGTATGTTGATAAATATTAACTTAACGGAAAGTTCAGATTTCCAAATTGATTTTATAGATTTTAGATATATGATTAAGACGGATTCAAATGGGTGTTATGTTGTTTTTATTTACGTTATTATTTTATATATGTTAAACACATCGGGCTTTGTATAATTACACAATATGAAGAATAAAAAACTTCTCCCATTCTTTTTAAACATTATTGAAAAACACTCAAGATTTCAAAGAGGTTAGATCAAACATATAATTTTTTATTAAAGCATTGAAGTTATTAAAAAACTATAGATTTCAAAGAGGTTAGATCAAAAATGCAAATTTTTTATTTTTATTAAAGCACTGAGGGATGGTGAAAGAGATGAATTCTCTAAATAAACATTATATAAATAATTAAGATGAACTCTCTCTAAAATAACATTATTAACATTAATGTAATTAAATGCAGATTAATAGGTGAAAATATAAAATAAAAATATCAAGAGAAAAAAATATAAAGAAAAGAAAATATAAAATTCAAAAAATGATTATTATTAAAGGAAATCATTAAAACAATGAAAGATTGAAAATATAAAATGTTGAAGATTGAAAATTTAAAATTATAAAATATAAAGTACAGAAAATATAAAATTCAAACAAGGTTAGAATCAAAAATACAATTTTTTATTTTTATTAAAGCACTGAGGGATGGTGAAAGAGATGAACTCTCTCTGAAATAAACATTATTATAATTAATTTTAAAAATTAAATGCACATCAACGTGAAATA
>APFE031334328.1:53438-98775 GCA_000404065.3 Pinus taeda | reverse complement strand
TTTGTTTCTCTACCTATCTAAGAATATGCCAAGATTAAGCTGTTTGGATAGATTTTCATTCTCTATATTCTAAAACAGGAAATTGAAACCTATGGAGACCAAGATTAAGCTATTTGGACCTCCCTTTAGCTGAAAATTCTACAAAACTGGAATGACTCTTCAAAATTGGAATACGGTAGATGAACTTTGAGTAGCATTATTTCCTTGGTGACTGTTTAGCAAATATGAAGCATTTTTGCATGCAAAGTATGACATATTTGGCCTGTAAAAATGTCAATCATGAAATATGAGTAACCTGCTGCAGCAGGAGCCTAACAGTGGCTCCACTTGGGGATGGCTTTTCCTTGTGAGAAGCCAAGAACAACAAGTTAGATTGCCTTGATTCTTCTGTTATTGCTGTGTTTTGGAACTTCTTAGTGCTGGCTGTTGGATTGATTTGAACTTTTGGACTGCTAACAACACTTTCCCTTAACTGTTTTGCTATTAAATTGTAAAGCATTGCCTGCTTTATTCTGCGTGCTTTAGCATCATGGACTCTTACAAAATAAAATCAAAGTGCTGATATATACAAACATTCTATGTATAGAAAATAACACTGCCTGTTCTTTTTAATAAAAAAGGATCATTGTAGTGCTTTAGCATTCGGCCATTGACAGGGCCTTCTTCAGCTGTGCTGCCATCTAGAGATCTGAGAAAATATGTATTATTACCTTGCACAACACTGATAATGTATGGTCATTTCCATAGAAAATCGAATTTTGCATGTTTGCCCTTGTCCTCTCTTCGTGAATCCCATCTTTGAACTTTGCTGCTGGCCCAGAAATCTTCTGCTTTAGCCTTCTTATCAAACATATTTTTGAGCTTTTCTTGCAACATTTGAGCTCTATCGTACACTTGCTCTCTGGTTTGCTGAAGATGAATGGTTTGATTAACTCTTCTCTGCATGTCATTTGGTTCAGCCTGAATTTCTTACAACAATTTAATAGTAGGAATGCCCAAATATGAAGGAAATTTGGCTTCCATGCCATATACTAATTCATAAGGGCTCATCCTAATGGATTTCTTGGTTGAAAGTCTGTCTGCCCATAGATCATTTGTGAGCTTCCTATGTCAGTTCTTTTTGTTTTCCTCCAGCAATTTCTTTATGATATTGATGAGGCTTTTGTTGGATGATTCGGCCAAGCCATTACCTTGAGGGTAGTAAGTTGTGGAGTAGCCCAAGGTAATGTGGTATTTATGGCAGAATTTGATCATATTTTTGGATTTGAAGGCAACAACGTTTTCAGTGATGATTTTCTCAGGGCAGCCAAATCTGGAAAGGATATTGCTCTCAAGGAATTGGATAATGGTGGAGTCGTTGGCTTGTCTACATGGAATGGCTTCAATCCACTTAGTGAAATAATCGGTGGTTGTTAAAATCCACTTGTGCTGGCCTGAGGAAGAGGGATGAATTTCTCCAATGAAGTCAAGACCCCATTGTTAAAAAGGTTTCTCGGTTGAAATGGTCTTAAGGGGCAAGGGAAGTAATTTTCTTTTTCCTTCAAAGATTTGGCATTTGTGGCATGAAACAACAAACTTCTTGACATATTCAAATAGAGAGGGCCAATAATAACCAGCCCTTAAAATCTTGTCAGCCGTGGACTTCCAATATATGCATCCTCCACAGTCCCCTGCATGGAATTCTTTCATGATGTTGTTAGTTTCATTCATAGTCAAACAATTAAGCAAAACACCTTCATGCTTTTTCCAAAACAAATCACCATCTATGACACAAAATTTTGAGGATTTCATCCTTAAAAATGTTTTCTTGGTTCTGGACAACCCTGGGGGAGCACACACGTTTAACAATACAAAGCAAATATCAGCATACCATGGGGATTGCAAAAATGTTTCACTGATCTGTGGAGTCACCAGCTCCAATTTATTGTCCAGTTGATTAATGTCTAAGGCTTAGAAGTTTGTTTCGGACATTAGTTTGGCTAAACCTTGTCCTTTTATCAGCTTGGAAGGTTTTATTTCAATGTCGTATTCAAGGATGCTGGCAATCCACTTGCCTCTTTTGCCTTCTAGTCCTTCTTGAGTTAATATATCCTTTACAACAGAGTTAGGGACATAGGCAATCATGTGGGAGTATAAGATGTAAATTCTGAAACCTTTCATGGCTTTGACCAGGGCATAAGCCTACTTTTCAACAATCTGATATTTCAAGGGTGCATCTCTCAAAGCTCGGCTAAAGAAAGCAATTGGATTTTCGTTACCTTGATCATCTTTTTGCAATAGGACCGCGGCTATAGTGTGTTCGGATGCAAAAGAAAAATTGATAAAGTCTTTGTCGAATTGTGGACTGGTGAGGACAGGCGTTTGAGTCAAGGCAGTTTTTATACTCTCAAAGGCTTGCTTGGTCTCAAGATACCATTTTACCTTGGCATCCTTCTTCAACATGTTGCTTAATAGCCTTATTAACTCAACTAGGTTTGGGATAAGTCTACTTACGAAATTGAATTTTGCAAGGAATTCTTGCAGTTCTTTTATGTTTCTTGGATAGGGGATTTGGAGGATAGCTTGAATTATTTCAGGGTCAATTCTAATCCCATATTTTGATATGATATGGCCTAGAAGCTTACCTTCCTCAAGGTGAAACAGGAACTTCTTGGGATTCAAGGAAATGACATATTTCCTGCATGTCATGAAAATTTGCCTTAAGTGCTTAAGGTGCTCTTGATCAGATTTGGAGAATGGGGTTAGATCATCAAGATAAACAACAAGGAAATCATGTATCTCCTTGGCAAATGCAATATCCATTTCCCTTTGAAAGGTAGCACCAGCATTTATCAGCCCAAAAGGCATTTTAACGTACTTAAATGTTCCCCACGGTGTGGTAAAGCCTGTCTTGTCTTGGTCATCCGGGTGAACAAGTATCTGATTAAATCCTGAAAATCCATCTAGTAAAGAAATTCTAGAGGAAACCACTACTCTTTGTAAGATATGGTCCATTTTGGGCAAAGGTTAGTGGTATTTTAGAGAGACCTAGTTTAAATTTCTCAAGTCTACACAGTCTTATCTCTCCTGTTGTTTTTCTAATGGGAACTAAATTGGATACCCATTCAGAGGATCTGATGGGTGCAATGATACCTGCTTCAAACATTCTCTTTATTTCTGTTTCAATAAGGGGAAGAAGCATGGGGTTGATTCTTCTAAGTTTCCGTTTGAACGGTTTTTGATTTGGTTTTAAGGGAATGGTATGTTGGATCACTGAGGTGTCATAGGACTTCAAGTCCTCATAACTCCAGGAAAATACATCTTGGAACTCTTTGAACAAATCCACGTATTTCGTTTTTTGATCAGGGGGTAGACTTTTGGACAGCTTAATCATTCTAGGTTGCTCTGTTGTTCCTATGTTGTGTTCTTCTAAAGCGGCATTCAGAGGCTCCATTTTTGGCTTTTTGGGGCACATCATTGTCATCAAACATGTCTTGTAATAGAGTAAGGCCGGCAGGTAGAAAATTACTCTTTAGATCAATAAACTCATCCTCTGCTTTGGTTTTTTCCTCTAAACACATTTGTTTCAACTGCTCTATGTTTGTGTTGTTAAACACAGTTGGGTTAAGGATTTGTCTAGCTGTTGCAGCTGTTAGGTCTTGCTGATTTTATTTTGTTAGATGTTGGGAATCGTTCATGGCATCCATGTCAATGTTTGTGTTGGAAAATTCGCCCTCAAGAGTGAGGAAATTGTTAATCTGGGCATCATTTTGAAATACCTGCCAATCCTTAACATTGTTAGGGACTGAAGGTCTGTGTTTTATTTCAACAGTGAAATGGTGATTTGGTTCAAAGGGAAGCTTGCATGTGCTAGCAAAAGTTGCTAGACTGTGGGCATGAATGTTATGATCTCTTGAAATTTTGGCAAGCTTGAATTCACTGAAAGAATTGAGTATTTCGGTGGCAGCAAGCTCTCATTATACTGTCATTAGTAACAAATTTACCTTTCATTTGTTGTATAATTAAATCAGAGTCACCTAGGATGGACACTTTTATAGCTCCTAGGACTTTGAGCAGTTTAAGGCCTAAGAGAATAGCTTCATACTCTGCCATGTTGTTTATACATCTGGAATTTAATCTATAGGCATGGTCTTCTGCGTGATTATTATGTGTATTGTAAATCCATACTCCTGCCCCTGCTCCTAACTTGTTGACAGAACCATCAAACTCTAAATACCATGTGATTTTGTGTTTGAGGTTTGTATTGAGAGTTTCAGTTTTTTGAGGATTGGGCAGATTTACAATTTCTGTTTTGGGATGATTTTCTTGTTGTTTGTTGGTTGCCATGACTGTTGAGACAATTTCATGGGTATTGGCAGCTGATTCCTCATTGATGTATGCTTCATGTTCCAAAAATAACGACTTATCATCAGTTGGAGGGTTGGTGTTATCATTAAATAAAATGAAAGAATCCATATCGGAATGGATTGAGTAAATTGCAAAATTTTGGCGCTTTTCCTCACTGCTTACCACATACTTCATTAATGTTTCTCTATACAGTCTCTTTGGTTGCCCAGAGACATATATGGTAGCATAAGAGAGGTCGAGTTGAAGGGATCCTTGCAAATTTTCTCCCCATGATCTGGATAGGAGCATGCCATACTTTGTGGGAATGTCAGCAATTACTATGTCCATTAGGATTGTCTTGTTGGGGAATTGGACTAGAGACAGACAAAGGTCTTTAATCAAGCCTAAACATTTGACTTGACTTGAGTCAAAGGAATATAGATCTTTGTACGGTCTTGTGACATCAAGGTTCAACCTTTCCATTACAGCTTTGGGCATAAGGTTATGTGAGGCACCTGAGTCAAACATGGCATTATGCAATATCTTGTCATGTATGTGCAGACTGACATAAAAAGGTGGAACAGGTCCATATTTTCATTTTCCGTTAACGTCTGGACTAAACAGCAGCTTAGGGGTATCGTCTAAAACGTTTACATCATCCCTTACCTGTGGTAGTTGAAGTGACCTTTCAATTTGTTGGCTATATACATCATGTTTGGCAAGTTCTGAGAGGGGAATGGATATCTTGAGTTTTCCAATCTCTGCTTGTAAACTGAAAGGTTTTTCCAATGAGTTCTTGGCGTTGAAAGCGACAGATTTCTCTTTTTCAGGCATACTCTCTATGTTTTATTTTGGAATATCAATGTTATGATGAATGGCAGTTTGTGGAATTTCTGTTTTGGGAGGATTTTTTAGAGTGCCATTCAGATTTTCTTTTGGGGAGGAGGCAAGTAGAGGCCGATCAATAGGAGGTTGTGTGTCTGTTATATCCTCCACAGTTACTTGATGTGGGTTTGGGACACAACTATCAGCTGGTTGAGTTATAGTGTCATTGTCTTTAATTTTGTTGGGCTGTTTGCTATCCTTTGTTCTGCTAGATGCAAGGACATCAATGGTCCTTGTTCTCAACTTATATTGTTTGTGTACCTCGTACACAACAATATCATAGCCTTGTTTGAAATCGAAAGACTCTCCCGACTTGGTGTGAAATTGTTTTACATCAGGGTATTCTCGGTCCTCTTCAGCAAGAAAGATTTGCTGTTCATTTTCCGAATCTATCAGGCTCATATGAGTCCCATCTGTGGGCTCACTGGATGTAGATACCTCCGCATAGTTTTGTTGGAAATGAGGCCTAATATCATGGTCGGGACTGGCCCTTCCAGCGTTTGTGTTTTGAGTTTTTCTGAAGTTCGATTTCCTTATGGCATTGGGTTGTTGGCCTTCCCATGAAGTTTTCCTCTCAACATTGTCTACTATGTCTCCCAGCGCATGGATTCCACTGATAATAGCATCTAGCTTCTGATCGAAGGCTGAGGGTTCTTCCTTAAAGGTGTTTCTTCTCTCAATTCTAGCTCTATTTCTTTTAGCAATTAGGTTTGCCTCCACACTAACAGCAACATCTTTCATTTCTGCAAGCCTTTGAGGGGTTCTTTCCCTTAACGGATATGCCATATTAGCATCAAAGCCATCAGGGAATTTGTACAAAGCGAGATCAGATGGAGGTATTAAATTTTGTGGTATTGCATTGTAAACATTATTAAACCTTGCACAGTAATCCAAAACCATTTCTTGAGGTCCTCTTTTGATAGTATCATACTCAGATAGTATGTGTAGGGGGTCTTTCTTTTTCTCCCATCTGTTAATAAATGTCTGGTATAAGGCTTCAGGGTTTAATATGGAATTGGGTGTAAGTGCCATAAACCAAGTTCTGACATCACCAGTCAAACTTTGGAAAAAAATCTTCATTCTCACACTGTCATCATCAATTTCATAACTCTCGAATTAATCCTACATTTTCTTTGTATGTTGTAGGGTGGTGCAGTAGGCTGTGCCATCAAAATATCTAATTTTTGTCTCGTAGTCCTGAGCCATAGCCACGAGATTAGCAGGCAGTTGTAAGGGCACATATCTATTAGCCATGTTAATGGGGATAAGTGGAAAAACTGGGGCAACTGGGATAACAGGAACAACCGGGGAAGAAGGAGTGGTAGTGGTAGTGGTCTAGGATGGACGTGTAGAAGAGCTGCTTGGAGAAAGGGGTGATGAACCAGGGGAACTTGGGGTTGACCGAAATAGAACTTTGATAGGGGTTGGAACACCGCTTGGTTGAACTGTTTTAGGACTCGCATTAGTTGGGTCTTCTTGTTGCTTTTGTTTCCTAATGATCTTAAGGATTAAATTCAGATTTTCAAAAACAGCTGGGCGATTAGGATCAGGGTTTGATCGTGTATGATGCGTTTGCTTTTTAGGAGCCAGCTTCTAATCTATTTTTTGGGAAATTTTCTAAAACACAGGTCGACCGAGACTTTCAAAGGTCGGTTTCTTCCTCTGTGGAGTTGCAGACTGGTTTAGTGAGATTATCTAAGGAAGTCCCCAGTGGAGTCGCCATTATGTTAACACTCAGGTTGTCGCTAGGCTCCTGTAGGGATACGGCCGAGGTAAGCACAAACCAATCTTTGGACTGCAGGTTCTAGCCCACCTGCAATTAGAGAGGGCTCTCTCTTTATGATTTAGCTTTGTTGATGATGATTTTAGGCTAGTTGTTGGGTTTATGGGTTTTGTTGTTTTATTTGGATGGAAGATGTATGCCAGGTAGAAAATTCCAAGCAGAGAGGCAAGGTAAGGTGTGATAAGTTTCAAACCATTGGGCATGGAGTCATGGATTAAGGCTTTCTGTTGCGTTTTCTTGGTCAGAAGAGGATTATGGAGTGGGATAGCTACACATGAGACAATTATCAATTTCCTGAAAGGATGGAATGATGGTCAGGGATGAAAGGCAATTAAGAATCTTTCATCAAAACTGACAGGGAGGGGAAGTGAAAGAATGGTTATCTAGGAGAAGTTAAGAATTCCTAAACTATCATTCATATGTGAAAGAAACAATGTAAACAAGATCATTTAAGTATTCATGTTCATAACTATTCCTGATGAAAACATGAAAAATTTGCAGAAATTGAGCCTAGGTTGCAGCTAAGCAAATCCTAAACTATTTATTTTTTCTGCAATTTAGAGGGAGGATTTATGATGAAACAAACATGAAAAACAAAACTATCAGAGTTAAGAAACACTTATTGAACCATGTAGAAGCACAATAATTCCACAATCACTCCTCGGCCAATTAAACACAGCAGACAGTTTCAGAATCCATGCTTTCAATAGTCTTTGATTATAGAAAGCACAGTTACAGTGCGAGTCTCTGCTTGAGAGAAAGATCATAATAACAAAGATCAAGCTACTGATCAACCAACCAACCCCTACTCCATCTTTCAGGGTGGTATATATAAGAAAAATATCTGAGGTCATTTATTACAATTGACCTAAACAGGTCTGCAGGAAAAAGCTTTTTCTAAAACCTAATTGTTGTTGGAATTAAATGCAAGTAAGTCCTTTGGGATGCGCCAGAGGAAGCTGAATCAATTTTAGTTGATGAGGTGTCCTGTGTGACTTGGTGCAGTGGTTCTGTCATAACTTGTGCATTGAGTTTTGGTCCACTGATCTTTTGTGAGTTTAATGTGCAATCATTTGTGCTGGTGAGCCTTCAATGCGTCTTCAATTGCTTCTTGACTTTCAGAGCTTTCGTTTTAATGTTGGATTTTCCTCGAGCCCTGAGAAAATCTCCTCTAATACACTTTGTCGCTACATTGATGGTCTTCGCCGCTTCCTGATACTCTTTGACGTGTTTTTTGTCTGCATATTTGATCTGATACTCTTTAATCTATGTTCCTGGTCTCTCTTTGTCTTCAAATTCGTTTAATTTGGCAAAATTCGGCAATTTCGGGCTTTTTTGGTGCAAAAAGGGCTAAGCAATCAAAAGTTTCCCTAAAGATTCCCCAATATGGCTCATTTCCCGTAGCGATGCACGATTAGCGCTTCGTGCTAATCGCACATCGAAAACTACCTCCGTTTCTCATTCCGGAGCTCTGAAGCTTGACTTTCGCGCTTGCGCAAATTTCTATCTTTTGGTTGGTGACGTTAGTTGTACGGTGGATGATGTCAGCATGCTAACATCAGCAGTGGGGTCCTCTGGTACGGATATGACATCAGAATGCTGACGTCAACAAGGTGACGTGGCAGTATGGCGGTGTGACGTGGCAGGGTGACGTGGGCCGGGCGCAAACAGTGTGAGGTGATGTGGAGGCGACGTGGCAGGGTGAGGTGGCGCTCCTGTTACGTGAGGGGAGCGCAGTTTTGGTCTGTGCATCAGACCGCCTATGGTACGGAGGTGGTTTCTATCAGGGGCGGCCCGATGCAATGGGAGGCTGCCACCTGTCCCAGTGTACGATGGTAAAACCGTCGAACATCGGGTGGTAACCTACCACCACAATAGGGCGCCCGATACGAACAAGGGCCATCGGATCTGAAGGGGGGCGATCCGACGGTGGACGGGAAAGGGAGATGCGTGGAGTTTAAATAACCAGTGCGCGCGTTAAAGGTTTAATTTTTCGCGGCGCTATGGGTTTTGAACTTTAGGAAATGGGTTAACTGGGTTTTGGCGCATTGGAAATTTATTAAACAAACATTAATAATTTCCAAAGAAAATGCGTGCGGGGGGGTTTTTTTCATTTGGAAAGGGTTTTCTTAGTGTTTTGGAAGGGGTCCAAACACCTGGGAATGGAAATTTATGTAGAAGGAGGGTTCTTACTAAAGTCCAGGTGACTTCTAAATTCCCAGAGAAGTACTTATGGTTATATTTCAACCAAGGGGGGGGGGATATTTACATAAAGGGATTATTTTCATAGTTTTAGTAGGGGGATGGGGAAAATATAGGAAGTTAAATAATAATGTCAGTAGTTAATATGGAGATGACAAGAAAGCGCTAAGTTTCAAAGATCTTAGGCTTCAAAGGGGAGATAGAGCTGTGTAGAGAAAGTATAGATCCTCCTTGAGTTAAGCAGATCTTCACCAAGGTTAATGACATGGAAAATGATGAAACTAAGAGATATCAAGCAGATCTTGACCTCTTTTTGGGGATATTAGTTAATGATTTGGGGAAGAGGAGGAAAGGGAAGTTAGTTATGTCTCATTTGAGCTCCTCCATATCAAATTGCCTGATGACTGTGACCTGAGTAAAGATGAAACTTTAAAAAACATGGAAATGAACATAAATCAAGATTCTACAACCTTAAAACTACCTACCCAGCCTACTTACGTAACATTTTTTCTTCTTTTGGTTTGGGTGCACTTAGACTTGTAGACCCAGCATTTCAATTTTTCTTTTTATGCCTTCCTATCTACAACTACCCTTATTTCTTCCAAGGGCCCAGATTAAGTAGTTGGGCTCCTTTGTTTCTCTACCTATCTAATAATCTGCCAAGATTAAGCTGTTTGGACAAATTTTCATTCTCTTTATTCTAAAACACGAAATTGAAACCTAGGGAGACCAAGATTAAGTTGTTTGGACCTCCCTTTCGATGAAAATTCTACAAAACTAGAATGACTCTTCAAAATTGGAATGCGGTAGATGAACTTTGAGTAGCATTCTTTCCTTGGTGACTCTTTAGCAAATATGGAGCATTGTTGCATGAAAAGTATGACATATTTGGCCTGTAAAAATGTCAATCATGAAATATTAGTAACTTGCTGCAGAAGGAGGCTAACAGTGTGTAATCATTTTCATCTTCATTATGATTCGAAGACTGAGAAGTCTACTGCATCTCTACATCAATATAAGAGGATTGAACATGGTTTTCATAAGTAAACCCCTGCTGATTTTCATGTTGCATTTCATGGGATGTTATACTTTCTTCTTGGTGTTGAAATATATTTTTATGAAGAGCCTCTAAAATTTCTTCATCCATAAATTCATCAACATCATAAAAATCCTCCAAATATTGAATAAGACTAAAAGAACGTCTACAACAATCTTGGACCAGCAATAAGGAGGGATGACACTCTTTATACATCTCATAGAATTCATCATGAAAACTAGCAAGCGAATATATTGAACCATTTTCCGAACTTTTATACCAAGACCATGCTTTTCCTTCTAAAGTGGTCATAAACATCCTCATAAGACAATCTTCAGGGAACTGAACCTTAAGACTGTGTACATGCATATGAAACCTAACCAAATGAAGAGCAACATTTTCTTTCTTTTCATATTTGAATATTGGAAGATCCTCTAACCAATAAACTTTTGGCATAGGATTTGGAAAACCAGGGATATGAGACCGATTCATAGGAGCATACCTGGCATTCACCTTCCCATTTTTTATTTGATGTGTGGAGTCACCAAGGTAGATTTGCAGCCTCGAAAATATGTCTGAGCTCCTGCTACCTTCAAAAGTTCATCCTCTTAATTTCGGGAATGAATAGACTTTAGGCTTTCGGCAGACACACAAAAATTTTATCTCAAAATCAAACCCTGATAGGTTGTTGTGATAAGGTAGACTTTTAGTAACTATTTCAAACCTACTTTTGGCTGAGGCTTAGCCTCCCCAACCTGAGAGGGTTCTCTCACAAGATTAAATATTTGGATATGAATAAGATGGCTAACCCTATGAAACAAATAAACAAGTGTAAGAGGTTGAAGCACAACTAGAAAGTATCCATTGGGCTTATGGAGTCAAATATGCTTCAGTATTGACAATAATGTTAGCTTTACATAGAAGTTAGGGATAAGAATTCAACGTATGGAGAAAACACCCGATACACATAAGACCAATACAGTTCACAAATGCATGAAGGAAATTAGAGCAATGTTAGTGATTTCTAAGTAATCACATATTCATACCACTATAGATAATAGGAAGAAGACAATACAAGACATTCAAAACATTGAATTCCTTCTGATTCCTGAGAAGCAAAGCCAAGTATTGTATTACTAAAACAAAATCTTTACACAAAACACAATATGAGAGCTTTCCTTAATAATTTTCCAACCCTTTGTACATCAGCTCTTCTACTATATATAGAGCTCTTTCATAACTTAGATTCCTTCCTCAGCATGAGGGGAATTCAAATTCCACCTATTATGACACCTATTGACACTTAAAACTAATTATTAAATGAAACTGATTGTTAGAGACCTAAAACAATTAGGAGTGTAACTCCTCATTATGATTAAAACAAGCTTATATAGGAATTAAACACTCCTTATGACACCTATAGCTCCATGAATTCGAATTTGATAGTGCTCATAACCCTCTAGCTGGCCCTTTATGACTCATCCTTTTAATGTTCCTAGAAACTAGGAGACTATTCCTTGCTCTGTTCTAGCTGAAAAATAGGTCTTGGGACAGAGCTCATATCTTCTCATAAAAGCTGTATTTAGAAAAACTGAAGGAGGCTTTTGTGAAAAAATCATTGCTCAACAAAAACCACTCTTGGTTTTTTGAAACATATTTCCTACCACCAAAAATGAGTCTTTGAAAAACAGGTGTAAAAATATGCTTGTGAAAAACGGCACCTACAGCAGTTTCATAGCGCATGTTTGATCATTAATTTATCTCAAATAATAATGGATTTGAAGAAGGTGGAAGAGGTTTTTTCACTTAATTATCTTAAGAATTAAAACCTCTTTCACTTTTCAGAGATGAGTTTTTAACTGCTAAAAAATTCTTCTAGAAATTGACTGGTAAAAACAAGGAGAGAAAGTTCCTCCTTTTTCGCTTTTGGTCTCCACAAGGATCTTCGAAATTAATTATCTCTGTTGTTCTTCTTTGATTACACAAAAATGTATTGAAGTGCCAATTACTCATGTGCTGTAGACCTTGTCCATGCACCCGTGTGAAGATAAAACCTCTTTAATGCTGCCTGAAGGATAATGAACAATACTAGCTGTGATCAGTTTTATAACAAATGGTTTATGATTCATATATGTTTTTCCTTTGCTCGTTTTCCCTTGCTGGATTGCTTGTATTGTGTAACAGATCTTTCTTCAAAAAATACTTTTCAAAAAGGTTTCCCTTTTGTCCCTCAAAATCTGTCAATCTTCCTCAAAATATGCAACTACAGCAGTTTTGTAGCGCGCTACGAAACTACTGTGTATTAGGCATCAGCTTCAGCAGTTTCGTAGCGTGCTATGAAACTGCTGTGTAATCACAAAACCCAGTTTATAATGCCAAAATTTGATTGTCTTGAGCTTCTTTATATTGTAATGTCTCTTCTATATGACATGAGGCTATTCAAAACTAAATAACTTGACACCATTCTTTAAGGTAAACTTCAAAAGGTAGTCTATATCAAAATTTAGGATTACCTTACGTGCGTTGCTTGAGCCTTCGAAGAACTTTGATGCATGCTGACCCTAAATTTTCCAAGTGCTTCTTATGCATGAAAGGAGGACAATAATGAACAATGCCAATTCTTCCTTACCTTACCCTTTTCCTTTGAAATCTTTTCAGTGATAACACATGTCAAGAATATGCTCTTCCATCCTTTGAAGATTTTGAATATAACAATCTTGGTGATGAGTAAAATAAAGTTAATTATCTTAATTAGTCTAAAATCTTGGATAATAATCACCATTATGATTCTTGTTTTGTTACTGTATGTGATGATGGTTTCCCAAGTACACCACTTCATCTTCAGCTTGTCAAGAATACTTTGTTTTATAATATCTAGACCTAAAATCTAGTTCCATTGAAGAAAATGTTGTTATATAAACATCCTCTTCATCCACTATCCAATGTTTTTTATTTTCCACATTATTCTATATTGGTTTTCCTTGCTCATATCTTTGTGATTGCAGTTTCCGATAAATTATGTTGGCTTCATTGGAAATATCATTACACTTAGCCTTAACCTTCTAGCATGTTAGGTTAGGAGTAGTCTTAATTGCATTTAGTTCCCTTGCACTATATCCAACCTCTACCATTTTCTCCATTGAGTCTTCGCATTTGTTTATTTTATTATCCTGCATATTATTTTTATGTCTCGCTTCCATTTTCTTGGTTATTTTGGCCTTTTTTTTCTTGGCATCTATTTTTCTTTATTTTTTCAATAAGGATTTGCACGAAATATGTTCCTATCCGGCTCAAAAGACAATGTGGCAAAAATTGAAAAGGGAAATTGTGATGAAAAACAATGCTTGGCTAATCTATTACCCATTCTCTATCTTGGGTTTACATATATTTAGAGTCCATGATGTCTGAATGGAAAATATGATCCACCTGAATGGAATACCTTTGGTCAAATTGTAGATCATGTAAATATTCTAGGATCCTCATTCCTCAACTTGTTATTGTAAGTAAATAGTTTTTTTCTTATTGGTCACTACAACTAGAGAAAAGATAAGGGGGAAATGAATTATTGAGAAAATGAAAATAAGAGGTCGATAAGTATTTCTTTGAAGGGAAACCTCCTCTAATCTCAATAATTCAGAATCCCTCTTCTGCCCATTGAAAGTAATAAGTGTTGAAGCACAGTCCTATTAAATAAATAAAGCATGAAGGAAGAGAATGGTTTCTAGCATAGGGAGGTGATGCAAGTGACTTCACCGGGTTATTGTCCATGATCATTGGTAGTGAAGCAATAGTTATGCTCCCGTAGTGAATATATTCACTGTAGTTTCGAAGTCTTCTAGCAGCAGAGAAAAACCAGAGATGAAATTCATACTCTGAACATCTTAAACACATTGCACATATTACCCTTTCCTATATCCAAATAATTATTATTCAGAAAGAATTTATATGTATTTAACCAAGTAAGGTAATGGACAAGACTATATCACTAACCAGGTTAAATATGAAAGCCAAGGTAATCCACAATATGAATCAATACTTCCTGAAAGATTGATACCTTCCACTTGGATAATTAAACATAAACAAGGAAGGTAGAGTGCTACTAGTGTGTCACCAAGTGTTATCATTGCAATCAACACCCTCCAAATTATTTCTCAGGCTTTAATTTTTGAGCCTATTTAGGATCTTATTTTCTATCACTCTATGGTTACTCCATGATCATTTCATTTTAAGCAAAATGTTAAAGTCTTCTTCCTAGCTTCAAAATGTGAAGTCGCTTCCACTCACATGTATAGTCTTCGATGTTTTCTTGAGAACAATTCTTTTATGCAAGCTTGAATAAGCACAGTAACGTCCATTAATACAATGTCTATGTGAGGCTTAGCTTATGCTAATAGTGAGTGCACGTTGTTTTGACAATCTCCTTCACCTTGGTTGCAATTGTGTTCTTATTCCAGTTAGTTTTCTAAACTGTTGCTTTTACTCACCTCTATGTTCTGAAGTGTCAATTTCACTTTTATGGCTCTCTCTTTTATATTAACAAGTCTCATATTCATGTTATATTCACTCTGGAATGTGTTTTCTTCAATTTCTTTATATTTTTCAAATGTCATTTTCATGTTTTCATAATGTTGCAATTGTCGCTTTTCGATCGTTCGAGGATGTGTCTATTGTTCATGATTCATGTGCATTCCCTTGGCTTGCATCAATCGAATATATGTGCTTGACCCATGTTTGATTTTTTATCAAATGAATTTCTCTCTTTTACTATACTGGTGTCACACTTAGACATTTTGAAGCCCTTTCTTGGTCGTACTATTCAATGCAAGTTGTGGAGGCATTAGCCTTCTTACTATGTAACAAGGGTAATTTATCAATGAGCCTCATTGACCCATATTTACTCCCATACATGTGACGTAAGTCCTTTCTAGGGTATCCTTAGTCTCATAGTGCATTAATACTTCCTAAGTATAAGTGACCTATCCTTATGTTGCCCTCCTGACTGAAAAATACATTCCAGATGAACAAGTAGCCATTGTTGGAGAGAATTGCACCATTCCAATCATGAGTGCACTTTGAAACAACAAAGCACACTTCAAACAAATGAATTCTTCTAGATGTGATTAGCGAAAAATTGCGCTTGAAAAGAAAAAGGACCTTCTCTCCTCTAAAAAAAGTACACTCTCAAAGAAAAAGGACCTTCTTGCATTATAAATTCCACTCTAAGAGTGTGAGTGCACTTCAAAATGATGAGCACACTTCCAGACTCTGAGCGCACTCTTTCAACATGAAGAAATATGTTGTGTTACATCACATCTCACACTCACAAAGCATGAATCCTAAAATCACGTGCCAAACTCATGAAGCTTGAGGCTTCATCCCTCCCTTTCAATGCATGGATTAGTCATAAGGCCTAAAGCTTGAGCACGCACTCCTTTGACATGAAGAATTGTGCCATCGTTAAGTGTATGAGCACATCTCAAAGGCTTGAATGTTTTCCATTTGTCCCTTTAGCATGCACTAATGCACCATCCTTTTTTTCCTACGCATGGGTTCACCTTAATGGCCTGAAGGCTCGAAGCTTAACTCCATATATTCCGAGTGTGATCTTGTTCCCTCATTTTCTCTTATATTGCGTAAGCACACTATTATAACCATATTTGGACACTACAAGCCCAATCTCATATGTCCATAATCAAATGGCTTCTAATCCCCTAAAAGTGTTGTTTCATACCCTAAAGAAGCAAGGTCAACTGATTACATCATCTCCCAGAAGTTCTCCCTGAAAAACTACTAAGGACTAGTCAAAACCAGACCATCTCACCTGCTCCATGGTAAGGGTGTGATGCATCTCAGCTAATGCACATGAGGGATGTGATGCATACTAAAAAACCCTTCTATAGGGTGCAATGGGTGAGAGTAGAAAAATGGCAGAGATAGTTTGCAAGGCAGATGACCATGGAATCTTCCAAAAACTTCTCCTATGACAATTGTCTCTCTGAATTTTCCCAGGGATGAGTAAGAGATCATGAAATCTCCAAGTGGAACCGAGAATTATCAGAGAAATGACACTAATCAAAAACCCAGAAGCTGACTCACCCACCTACAAACATCTAAATATGGATCCTATTAGATTCCTATACCAATAGGTTTCATTTTTCATGATTGACAGTGGAAGTGCTAAATATCATCATCCTTGCATGCTGCAAAGGTTCCATATTTTGTATACAGAAAAAGAAAATTAAAAAAGGAAAATAGGGTATGCCTTAAAAGAATAATCAAGAGGCAAGAAAATCAATTGGTTAGAAAAGATAGTGAAAATGAACCCCAAACCAAAAACTAGGAAAGCGGTCAGTCAAAATGCCACTGCTATCTTATTTGCAATTTCACAATGTGCAAATATTACAACATCTGATAGATGGACCAACAATACAATATGGACCATGCCATGTTTAAATTTGTTGTTGTAGAATAGAGAATGAATATTTGTCAAAACATTTCAAGCTTGGCAGATGAGTAGCTAGGTAGAGAATTTAAGGAGCCCAACTGCTTAATCTGGGCCCTTGGAAGAGATAAGGGTACATTTAGACAGGAGGACAGTCAAAAGAAAAAGAGGAAAATTAGGGTTTGCTAGTCTAAGTGCACCCAACCCAAGGAAGAAAAAATGTTAGGTAGGTTAGGCTGAGTAGGTAGTTTGAGGTTGCAGAAGCAAGTTGGTCATTAGTTTTTGTCTTGTCAAGAAGGACTCATCTCATTTATGGCATTGGCACCATGGCAGCTGTTTGGTGGTACAACAGTGGAAGCACGACTAACTTCCCCTTTCATTTCCTTATAAATCATTCACTAACATCCCCCCAAGGACCTTGGGATTTTCTCAAAAACACCAAGTTTCACTCCATTTTTATTGAAAACCAAGTTGATATCTGAGTTGACTTAGTGAAAAGAAGCCACATTTC
Source organism: Pinus taeda (assembly GCA_000404065.3). Taxonomy (NCBI): domain Eukaryota; kingdom Viridiplantae; phylum Streptophyta; class Pinopsida; order Pinales; family Pinaceae; genus Pinus; species Pinus taeda. Next base: position 81,590 of record APFE031334328.1, on the reverse strand, counting down.
TTGTGTAAAAATGGTCATTCCATACTCTTTCAATTCTTTAACAATTGTCCATTCATTTTCATTTCATAAAAGTCATATTAACATCTAACCCTATTATCTAGCTCCCTAAATCATTTTCCCACCCCTATTCTACAAAAAACTATATTAAAGACCCAAAAAATCTAAATATCCCCTCCAAATGGAAACTATAGCCAAATAATATAAGATCGGGAAACATTAGGCCCATTTGGGACTCTATGTTAGCCCATCCGCGTTCATTAACCCTTGGATTTATTTAACACCCAGTTAAATAAATAACCATATCAAACCCTCCCCCCAAACCATACCTTATTACCCTTCGCACATGCATTTCATTTTGGATTTCGTTTAATATTTGGTTAAACGAATAACCATAGTTTGGCATCGAACACATATTAAACCTATAACCTAAGGTCTAAACCCACTCGAAGCTATGCAAAAACTGTAGTTTATCGTACGTGCTTGTCTATTAAAGATCGCTCACATCTCCCTCCCGTCCACTGTTGGATCACCTCCCCCAGATCCGACGGTCATCATCCATATCAGGCGCCCCTCAACAGAAGTACGTTAGTACCCGATAGTCGACGGTTTCACCGTCGTACATCGGGACACTTGTCGCCCTCCTATTCATTGGGCCGCCTCTAACAATTACCGCTCCCATACCAAAGGCGTTCCAATGGAAACCACTTACCGCCCTCCCCTGTTGCCTACGTCACTGCATGACGTTGCATCCACGTCGCCCACCACTGCACTGTACCTGTGCCATGTCATTCACTGACGTCACTACCCCACCACCGTGTCATATGCCACGTCATCACATACGTCAGCCACCACGTCATCTGCCGTACCCATTGCACGAAAAAAAGGACATCATGATGATGTCATCCTGGAAAAACGCAAAAAGCGCCAAAAGGTCCAAAATTGGTTAAAAAGTCATGAAAACAACTATTTTACGGCTATTTCTATTTTGTTGCATCTGCAAACAACGTGCATGAGATTTTTCTATTTCTCTTTCGAAGCTTATACTGTCACCAACCTGCCAACTCAACTCCATAGCTTAACTCTGCAGCCCAAGCTGTGCCTGCTAACCATCCTCGGCGCCCTAAACAGAAGTCACCTTCACACAGCCTCAACCGATTGGAGCAAGCACATCAACTGCTACATATTCATGGAAGCTAGCTAAAGAAACCATTTTACCTACAGGGAAAGGTAAGGACATTGAACACTCAGAACAACAAAGAACAATGGAGCAAAAGCCATCCTCTAATCAAGAAAGGGGTCAAGAACAAAGCCCTTCAACACAAACAAAGGCACCTGAAATCCCTATGCTGCAAACTCCTCAAAATGAGGAAAGAGGTAAAAAGAGGGACAGAACAGAGGGCACACCCACAAGGGCATCCATAGATCAGCAAGGGGAAAAGTGACAGAGACTAAACCCCTATGTCGAAGAGGAAATTACAAAAGAAACCATAGGAAATATCAGGGGTGAAGGGACTTTTGAATAGCAGATCCCTCCTGTTTTGGAAACATCGACCAACTCCTTTCAGCAGGAGCAAGAGAGACAACCAGGTGGGGAGCTTTCATCCTCCAAACAACAGACCAGGGAAGGCTCAGATATCAAATGAGAATTCACAAAGATCAAAGCTAGAAATGAGCCAATAAGGTTTCAGCTTTACAATCAATTGATGAGAATGGCACGAACAAATCAACAAAGACTGATGGCAGCATATGACATGCAAGAAGGGAAAATGACTCTCAGTCACTTCACACCTACTACATAGCAGCCATAATGAGCTACAGACTACATCAGAACGAATCTGGAGGTCCAGGAAAAAGACATACATCCAATAGACCAGATTGAGTTACATAAGCAGGCTGGGGAAATGTTTATTCCACATTACCAGACAAGGCTCTAATGGCTCATAGATTGTAGAATTCTTTATATAATACTTCTGCCCAGTTAGAGTTGGAAAAATCCTCATCATTGGCCAAGGATAATAGGATAAAATCATTGGAAGAAATTATTATAGAGTTGGGACATGATCCCAAAGATCCCAAAGGCACACAAGCCTTAATCAGAAAAAAGGAGGAAGACATAGTAGCACTGAGGAAACAAATGAAGCTGCCAGTTACCATACATCCTCAAACTGCAGAAGTGGCACAACAACAGGAAGTAGAGGATGTGGTAAGCCTGCTTATGAGGATGAACCAAAGGCTATTGGACACAGAGAAAGCATTGGAAGAGGATCAACAAGGGAAACAGCCAGAGTTGGCCCATCAACCATCCCAAACAGATCCAATAATTACAGCGCCTCCTACAATAGCGACTACAGCAGCACCTCCCCCAGATTCAACTTCAGCAGTAGGCACCTCAACTTCAGCAACAACTACAACAGTAGCATTGCAAGAGGCCAGCTTGAGCATGGAGGCCATGATGAAAGAAATTAAAGCTCTAGAATTACAAATGGCAGAAATGAAGGAGACCAAGTAAAATCTAGCCAAGATTGAGGCTCGTTATGATAAATCAAAGATGACGGTTGCGGAGAAGACTAGGGAAGTAAAGGCCCTATAAAACAAGATAAAGGCCTTGGAGAAATACCTCACTCTCTATAGAACCTTGACCGAGATAAAAACAATTTTGTGGAATAAAATTGGCCAAGCTCTTGCTAATCAATGGACAACAATACAAACCATTTTTGATCAGATAGAATTGATAGCAGTAGCTCAATATGAAATTCATAAGGCCAGAGCATTATTGGTAGATAAGCCTGAGCAAGACAATCAATAGATTCACTTTTTGAATACTCATACTCATGAGTAGCTGGTAGCAATGAACATCCAAAACAGGATAGAGGCTATTGTAAGAGTAAAAAAGGTGTTGACCATGAGAAATTTTGTACAAACTATAAGAGAAAATGCCAAGAAATGCAGAGAAAGGTAAATTCCTTTAGACAAAAGCTTTCAAATTTGAAAAGCAAAGGTTTTCCCAACATAGTCACTAGAACTGGAAGGCAGCTAAAACAGGAACAATATGCAAATAGGCTGAGTACCTATGTGCAAAATCAAATTACAGCATCGTCAAGCAGCACAAAAGAAGCAGCCCCTCCCACAGGGAAGAGTATATATGATAAATTGGAAGAGCTATTTTACATTGAGCATGAGATATCACACCTCTTTCCAGTTTTGCCAAATTATTACACATACACTCAAGCTAATGAGATATTATTCAAGTTAAGAAATCTTTAGCTACCAACAGAGGAATGTTGGAAAAGCCTGCTTTAGATTCTAAAGTAGTTTTGATTCTCTTCTTATTTATTGTCTTCATAAAAAGAAAATTATATAATATGGCAAACCTATTGAAAATTCAAATCAACACTGGATAAAATTAGCGCTAAAAGGCATTCAAACAAACTACACAGGTGGCAAATGAAAAAACGCCAGGAAAACATAGCAGCAAAGCGGTCATCCACCGATTTCCAGAGTCAAGGGTCAACAAAAAACAGGACACCTACAACAGCCAGTAAAGATCTTTTAATTCCTTAGTTAATGCTACGCGATTTTTCCACAAATAGTTATTGATTATTTCAGAGTACATGGATACATTTACGTCGTGATATTTCCCTATGGGATATTTTGTAAACTCCTATATATACTTGTTAGAGAGATGTATTGTCGTTGGCTGGTGAATATCATTCTGGAGTTGTGTTTTATATTTTTTAGAACTCTTCATAAATAAAATTTCTGGAATGCTTTGCTAGTGAACTGACTGAGTGTGGAATCGATGGCAAAAGAATAGATTGCAGAACTCTCATGTTAATGCATGGATCAATAAGTCTTCTTAACTCTTATGTTACTGTATTTGTCTTTATTTATCATTTAAGTATCATGTTCTAAGTTACAGGAAAAAAGAATAACCCATAATTTACTTCACTGTACTCTATGTTCAATTCCTGCAATTTTAAATGTTTTCTACAAGACTAGCATAGGCAAGAATTCTTAATTGCTCTTGTCTCCTTGGTTTTTCATTTCAAATGTTATCAAGGAATTCTTAAATTCTCCCTGATAATGTTTATGCAATTTCTCTCCGTTAACAGAATGAAAGATTCTTGATTGCCTTTCATTCTTTGACTCAATTTCATCTTATTTCAACTTCAAAGATTGTCCTGTGTTTAAGTATCTTGCTCTGTAAGTTGCTTTTTTCCAAAGAAACCATAATTAGAAGTTTATTGACTTAGACTACATCAACCCAATGGTATAAACTTCTCACAACTTGCTACCTTGCTCTACTGAATGTCACCTTCCAAACATCAAACAAAACTTGTGTCTTATAAACTAGCCTAAAATACAAACAAACAAAGCTAAATTACAAAGAGAGAGCCCTCTCTGGTTGCAGGTAGGCTAGGACCTACAGCTAAAATATTTTTTAGTGGTTACCTTGGCCGTATTCCCCCTAGGAGGCAGGGAACAACCTGAGTGATAACATCATTGGCGACTCCACTGGGGACTAATCAGTTTCCCTGTTTCAACATAGTCAAAGGAGATATCAAGCTTCCTATTTTCCAAAGGAATCTCCTGTGAAGTATTGTTTAAAGCTGTGATTATAAAACATTCCAAGAAAAATACCAAAAACAAATCTAGAAGCTGGCTCCAAAGAAGAAAACTCGTTACACACGGTCAAACCCTGACCCAGATCCTTGTTGAGGGATTTGCTCCCCTAGGGCTTTTGGCTGGAAAACCTAGCAGACTGAAAGTTGTCTAAATAGAGAAACACACACTCACACAGCCATTACGCTATAATAAGCAAGTTCTAAAGTAAGAAGGGCGTACCTCAGGTCCTACGATCGAGAAGTTCCTCAAGGGTCCAAACCCTTGTTCAAGTCCGTTTCGCTCCTTTGTCCTGCAAAACAAACAATTCCAACGAATGCAGCAGTATATGGAAAAATAGTTATACAAAAATCATCTTTATGTTATAGAAGAAGGAATTTAGTTATGAACTTTAAACAACCATTCATACATGAGATTAAAACATGAACATCATAAACATAAAGAAGAAGCATATCAGGAACCAAGACGTTTTTCTTTATTATAGACAAATAGAATATACAAAAGGAGTAATATCACTTGAGTAACCTTTCGCGGGCTCTAAGCAAAGCTTCCTTTCGGATCTGTCCAGCCTCAAGCCTCTAGCATATCTCCTTCCAAGACTCACTCCATGATGTCATAACTAGTGGATAAACATCAAATCACAAGGAAACAAGAGTTTACTGTACAAATGGGGGAAGTGCAGAAGGCACAAGGGTCTTCAGACCTGGTCAGGGGGGAAAATCTCAGTATAGTAACCTTTCTCTCTCTTCTCTCCTCCCTTAGGCCCTCCCTTTGATGTCTTTTTATACCAATCCAAAAGTAGTTTTTTAGTTAGGAATTGGTTGGGAACAGTTGGGCCACGGGCACTAACAGGTGATCAGTAGGTAAAACCCGCGATCTCCGCCTGAAAATAAGGAGTTTTATATTTGTTTAAGTGTTTTAATACATATACGCGGGTTGGGTATATGCAGACCCGTGTATACACACGTTTAACTCAGGGCAATGTCACGTACAGGGAATAAAACATTGTTTTTTTAATTTGGGACCAGGTTTGGAAGGAGGGGTTGCCCTAGGCCATGAGTGCAGCATCACAAACCATAATAGTGAGATTTGGAGCTATAAAAAATGCCCCCTAATATATGAGGTCAGAAGGGGAACATGATGACCAAAATATATTAAGCAGGTACATGGAAAGGAAATCTACCAAAAACCGAGGAGTACTTCACCAGAATTCAACCTGCGAAGCCACAAAAGGAGATCAGAAAGAAACACCATCTGAGGCGGGCATACCCATGCTCAGAGAATGCAAACCATGTCCGCATATCAAGTACAAGCGAATCCACTAAGTATACAAGTATAAATGACTGGAAAATACATAATGGATCATCTAATCATGATCGAACAAGTACATGTCTGAATATCACATATAAAATTGTCAATGATGCTAAGAAATACAACGGATCATTGATATCAAAGACTAATCCCGAAAGGTACCAACTGAACATGATGGAAAAGGATGGTACTACACTGCAAACTCAGGTGCGAGCATATATAATGTCATCGTGACTGAATGCAACATATAAGGTGGAGTGGTATCAACCAGCAGCAGCAGGAGCAACTGTCAAGTGAACCAATGAATGCTGATACAACCTGAGGTCTTCACTGATTGTCGTGGTAAATTTATACACCATGGGAATAAATGATGTGAAGTCGACCATGTGAGAAATCGTTTTATTACCGGTCATTGATGTATATCGTTAACAAACATGAGACTACTCACCGATAATGATAATGAGCGTCAAGGTACCCAGTACAAACCAACAAGTGTGAATAAATGAGCTGGAGTCGAACACCTGTAAGAATCTATTGATCAGGAGACAATGATGGTTTTCCACTGTCGATAGCGAAGGATCTGCCACTAATGACTGCAAACTCCAAGGTACTGGCAAATGGACTCTAGATCTTTACCCAGAGTAATGAGTTGGAGTCAATAGGGAAAGATCCGCTAGAACGAAGGCATTAAGGCATCCTTCATCAATCTAGCGCGAGTGTAACCCATAGGCCAATAATGTGGAAGGAATCAGATGAAAGAGATATAGTAACTGAACCGAAGTAGGTTTCCAGTGTACAGAAGATGTGGCTAGTGCACGGCAGAAACCCTGTGAACTAACCAATAATGAAAGATGACACAAAGGCAAGGTATCCACCAATAGGGTCAAATGGAAACCAAGGTATTGCACGAATCCCAATATGTGATAATGTAAGCTGACGTCGAATACAAAGGAAACCACTCAGTCAAATACCCATGATACTGATCGATGTTGAGCACAAGGTAACCTATCAATAATGAAAATAGGGCCAGGGTGCACCTCTAGGCCCGCCCTCAGAGCAAGATGTCGTCGTCGATAAGGACAAAACCCACTAGCAAGAAGTCAATGGAGACCTTCTCAAACCGGCACGAGTAAAGGACCAATATAACTGATGTGATGATAGACATGACACTGACAACCAGGATGGCCGACTGAAAAATCAGTCAAGAGACACTGCAAAGAGGCCGACACAGGCTAACTTCCCTTGAACAAAAGCATGACTCAATGTGACTATATGGTAGCATATGATGAATCTGTATAAGTTCGTCATGCAGGAGGCAGAAACAAACCCTCCATATGATTGGAAGAGATAACCAATCGGGGGTGAACTGACTCAATAACAAGGTTAAGGCATACCTAAGTCAAACTAAATCCCACCCATACGGAGGAGACTTTGCTTTGAGTGCTTTGTTCAAGGGCGACACGACTGACTCTAGCTGCCAATAATAGACGGAAATACTTTCTTGTTCCCTCTCTTTTTGAAATATTTAATTTTTTGTCTTTTTCTGTTAAGCTCGAAAAAGAATAAAAGAATGCTATGGTATAGTGGAAAGAACGAATGTCGGTGAAATAGATGATCTAGTTCCTGGGAGGGGAACATTCCTATGCTCAATGCAGGGAGGCAAAAACTGGTCAGTGACACTCAAAGGTGTGTTCCTTCCACGGTTCAAGGTGTGTCAAGTTGCAGAAGTCAAAGATATGCAAGTTCGATTTTGTTGTCGCCATGGTCAAAATTTGGCTTAAACACGAGTCGAAGTGAAGTTGGCTCTAGGCCAAAAGGTGCAAATGGTCAACATGCAATGTAGTAGTACAACTCAACACAAAGGAGCCTCTAGGGTATAAGGCTAGAACGAAGTGAAGAAGCAAAGAGGAATGAGTCTTCAACGCATAAGTCATGGTGGGACTACAAAGGACTCCTGAACCTAAGGGAAAAAGATCTGCATGAGTGCCAAGTGACAACAAGGTACTAACTAGGGCACCCATGATAAGGTAGGCTCTACCACACAAGTCATGATACTTCTAAGCAATGAGAAGGTTCCGCACCATAACTTGGTGGGGTCGATCCTAAGGCCGAAATGGGAAAGGAAACTGATAAGTGCACAATGCAGGCGGAAACACCTAACATATATGCCAGTTTCGAGAACCAATACCTGTCAGAATGGACCAACCATAAACTTCCAAAGGAGAAATCTTCTAAGTTCTGTATATATAAATAGGAACACTAGACAAGAAGTTAATACATCCCACATATAAACTTCATATAAAATCTTGTGTTATATAATACAAAACTCGAAAATGCGTACCTTATATATACAGTACGGTACAGGGAGCCACACAGCCTTGCGGCTTACGCATAATAGTTCTGCTGAACGAACCCCTTGCAAGGCTCAAGCTAAGGACTCTTTTGGTAGTCAAAACTAATGGCTTCAAAGAGTTCCTCTCTTGAAGGCAAAACAAGTTCTAAGAAATCATGAGAACTACAAGGATCAACAAAGGGAATTAAGGGGTCCCATGTCCCTATAGGAAGAATCTCTCGGTCAACTGCCAGGACTAAGTCCCAAGAAGGAGAATAATAGGTCAAAGGATCCTTCTTAGAAGCGATTGAACATTGAGGATTCAACACCACATAATTGACCCGTGGCAGGTTAGAGTCTACTTGAACACTTGGAACAAACCAGGGTGCATTCTGCAGTAAAGTCGAATTAGGGTGGTGATTATCAGATGCAAGCTGATCAATAGTGAAAATATTCCCATTATGAGGAAAGCACATTAATCTAAAGAGTGAAGACACCACAACATTCATAGCATAGACATAAACATGCCCAAGTAGCATATTAAAGTCTAAAGGGCTATCAACCACCATCATATCGATTAAGACAGTCTTCCCACCTAAAGTGATAGGCAATTGAGAAAGAACACCCATAGATTCACCAGGTCTTCTATCATAGGCTAACAACTGACTCTGAGTTGTCAACGACTTTGGGTAACCCAAATCTTTCCAATTCAAAGAGGATATAATACTTGCAGAGGATCCTTCATCCACCATAGATCGATAGAAATTTGTGGAATTAACTCTGACCTTTATTTGGACAGGTGTAGCGGAAGGAAGACGAGGCTCAACAAGACTATCCCAATCAAAGGAAACACTCTTGGAACTTGGAGGGGGAACATTGGAAGAAACCGGAATTCCCCCTATACTAGAAGACTCTGTACTAGAAATTAAACAAACTCTTTTGTTAGGCGCTTCACCCCCCAAAAGAGGAGTGTAATCGGCCAGCGATTGCACTAGCTCAGCCACATGATCAACCAATGGTTGATGGGATTGACGAGAAAGCATATCAGATGTAGGAGTAGAAGAACTTTCAAACTCGGACCATATCCTTTGGACCTCTAGAATACCAGGGAATAAATGAGTAAGATGGTCTCCCTTGCATATCTTACAAGGGAACTTAGGTTTAAAACTTCTACGCCCAGGTTTCTTATCAAACCCTAATCCACCAACATGACTAGCAGTGGTTTGCGGAGAGTCCTGAATATGACTTATAGAGGTCAATGACTCTTTGCTAGTATGACTTGCACTGACTAGACTCATGCCCCCAGCATGACTTGCAGTGGCTGAAGAATCATCTCCAACATGACTGGTAGAGGTTGAGGATGAAGTGCTAGTATGACTTGCAGTGACTAGACTTGTGCCCCCAGCATGACTTGCAAGAGCTGAAGGCTCATCTCCAACATGACTGGTAGAGGTTGAGGATGAAGTGCTAGTATGACTTGCAGTGACTAGACTTGTGCCCCCAGCATGACTTGCAGCGGCTAAAGGCTCATCTCCAACATGACTGGCAGAGGTTGAGGATGAAGGGATAGAATTATTCTTCTTCTTTGACTTCCCCTTTCTCCTCTTTTTAGATTTATTATTACAAGAAGGAGGGGAAAAAGGAATCCCATATTTCTCTTTGAAAGAAGATGAAAAATTAGTACCCATGTGATGCCCTTCAAATAAAGCATTCAACTGAGAGGCTTCAAGAGCATCAGGAATATTCAAAGTGGACCATAGCCAAACGAGCAGTCCAACATTCAACCCAGGAATATTCAAAGTGGCCATCAAGGGAGTACCGATGTTTCCAAATAAAGGAAAAGCACAAGGATCCCCTTTTAGAAGGGTACCTTGGTTGGTTTCCACAGGAATATTGGCCATATCTAACTGATCCTCAAACCCTTCCCTTATGGGAATGTAGAAATAACTTTTCAAGGAATATGGATAAGCAATCAGAACCTTTGACCTTGAGGAGGCAACTCCACAACTTCTGAAAGAATGTCCAAACGCCTTCCAAGATCGGCAGAGTGGTAAGTCAGTCGCTCAGAATATCAAATCCAAAAGTTACTAGACAAAAATATCTAAAGCCAACTATATACACGGAGCGAAGAGCACTCACTATAGAGTACCTAAAAGAAGTCAGCCAGTAAAACAACTTCCAAGTATTTCCGCTCCGGGTGATGAGGACCGGACACCAAAATACAAGAAAGTGGAGTAAGGGGCATCCCGAAGATAGTCTGGGATAATGACAGCCCAGTCCTATCAGCGAAGGTAATAGAGGAAGTTACGCTGACCTCCTAACAACAGCCTGCGCTGGTGCAAGCCCCCAAGCTTCGCAAGGGTGCCCTCTAGTAGTACTGTCGAGAGTGATGTGACGTCGACCTCAGGTGCCACGGGATTCCCCTCTACAGCCACCTATGTAGTTCCTTAGGAGTAGCAACTATGGATACCAACTCGTCGCAGAAGCTAGGCGGAACAGTCGTGAAGTAAGTTCAGACAAGTAGGAGAGGGGGTATCTCTCTTCCCTGTCTTCACAGACCCTCGTGCTTAACTCCCAGATCCGGAGCTTTCCTAGTCTTCCTAATGCTATTGGATTTTCTCTCGTTATTTAGACTCCTATGTTTGACGTTTAAATGGCCTTGGAGAGTTAACTCTCCACTCGCCTAATCCAAGGCCCTAAAACCTAAAACTTTTTGGTGTATTTAACTTAAAAGAAAAAGTTCTAGTGAATTTTAGTTAGCGCTTGATTTTAAAATAGGTTGTTCTTTAAGTCAGAGGATGATGGAAGTGAAACTTGATGATGTGTGTATGACTCAACTGAAAATCAAAGAAAAAGTAACCGCATGAATGCAATCATTTTTCTTTCGATGAAAAGAGTACTCTACATGGGTTGTAGGAAACACTTAGAAAGCAAAAAAAAAAATCTTTTCTTTCCTTGCAACACACTTCACACACGCAAAAACCAAAAGAATTGCTAATGCTTTAATGATGCAAACTAATGCAAAGTATCGTGAAGATGCAAGAATTCAAGATTTCTCTAAAAACAAGAAATGAAAGTTGCTTGCTTATCAAATTTTATTTTGCCACTTAGAATGTCTAGATGGAATATGAGAAGCTACCATTCATTTCGTCTAAACACTAAAAGCAAAACTCAAGACAAACATAAAGCACTTTCATTCACTAAAAGGAAACTAAATGAAAAACAAGTTCAACAAAGAAAAACAAATTTTTTCAAAAAGTTTTCTTCAAAAGCAACAAAAAAAAAAGTCTTTTCAAAAATGCTCTCAACAAAACAGAAGCTTTGCGATCGAAACAATAAGAAAAAACCACTTTTGCAAGCTGACACCATACAATGGATGAAAACTCAACAAAAACAAATGTGTTTAGAGATGCTTTTGACAATAAAAAACAACAATGAAAGCTCTGGTAACAAATACCAAAAAATATCAAAAAGACAATTTCAAGAAAGCATCAATTGACAACTTTGATGAAACAAAGAAGTAAATGGTCACAAAAAGCAGTTTTGTCAAGCAAACAAAAGGTCACCAAAAGCAAAATTCAACACAAAGATTGATAACAATATTTTTGCTCTGATAAATCAGAATAGCCAAGATTCCAACAAGAAATCTTGCGTGCTTTTAGCAAAAATATGATGACGCTTGCAAACACAAAACAAGACCAATACTCCTTATAATTAGAGAGAAATCAGAGAAAGACGCTTGCTGTAAAACAAACAACTGATACTGGCAAAAATGACTGTTTCAAACTGACACAAAACACCAGACAAACTTTATAGACACACAAATTTATAAATCTTGAAAGTTGCAAGATATACGTGACTGTACTTAAGTGCAGATTGCGTGTATAAGCGACTGTGCCTGAGGAAACCTGTGTATACGCGGGTTTACTTCAGGAAACTAGCGTACATATGCTTCTGTAACTAAGGAAAACAGCGTATGTGAAAGATTTCAAGAAAAATAAAAAACAAACTGAAGAAACTGGTAAAACTCGGAAGTCAAGAATAGACCAGACAGTAACAACAAACCAACAAGCAACTAAGCTCTGATTGTCTTGACAAACACCCAAACTAGGAACAACAAGAGTGTTTTCCCCAGCGGAGTCCCCGATTCTGTTGAGGGATTTGCTCCCCTAGGGCTTTTGGGCGGAAACCCTAGCAAACTGAAAGTTGTCTAAATAGAGAAACACACACTCACACAGCCATTATGCTATAACAAGCAAATTCTAAAGTAAGAAGGGCGTAGCTCAGGTCCTATGTTCGAGAAGTTCGTCAAGGGTCCAAACCCTTCTTCAAGTCCCTTTCGCTCCTTTGTCCTGCAAAACAAACAATTCCAAAGAATGCAGCAGTATATGGACAAAGACTTATACAAAAATCATATTTATGTTATAAAAGAAGGAAGTTAGTTATGAACTTTAAACAACCATTCATACATGAGATTCAAACATGAACATCATAAACATAAAGAAGAAGCATATCGAGAACCAAGACGTGTTTCTTTATTATAGACAAATAGAATATACAAAAGGAGTAATATCACCTGAGTAACCTTTCACAGGCTCCAAGCAAAGCTTCCTTCCAGATCCGTCCAGCCTCAGGCCTCTAGCATATCTCCTTCCAAGACTCACTCCATGATGCCATAACTAGTGGATAAACATCAAATCACAAGGAAGCAAGAGTTTCCTGTAAAAATGGGGGAAGTGCAGAAGGCACAAGGGTCTTCAGACCTATTCACGGGGAAAAATCTTAGTATCGTAACCTTTCTCTCTCTTCTCTCCTCCCTTAGGCCCTCCCTTTGATGTCTTTTTATACCAATCCCAAAGTAGTTTTTTAGTTAGGAATTGGTTGGGAACAATTGGGTCACGTGCACTATAAGGTGATCAGTAGGTAAAACCCGCGATCTCCGCCCGAAAATAAGGAGTTTTATATTTTTTTAAGTGTTTTAATACATATATTCAGGTTGGGTATATGCAGACCCACGTATACACGCATTTAACTTACGGAAATGTCGCGTATAGGGAATAAAACACTGTTTTTTAAATTTGGGACCAGGTTTGGAAGGAGGGGTTGCCCTAGGCCATGAGTGTAGCATCAAAAACCATAATAGTGAGATTTGGAGCTATAACAATCCTCTAGCTGGTTTTGAAAATCCCAATTTGATCCCTAAGATCCTTAGGAAACAAGAGCAACAAGAAGATTTTGCTGATTCAAGTCCTGAAGAAGTTCAGCAAAGCTATATTCTAACCCTTACTAAAGCTTCAGTTCGTCCTCACATTACTCCTATTTCTCTTAGTTCTTCATCTACTTCTCAAAACACCTTTTCCACCCCTCCATCTACTACACATATATCTACCATCGTTCCTGCTTTTCCAGCTACCCCATTTCTTCCTGTTGTCGCATTTATGCCTGTAAATATGGCAAATCGTTATGTTCCTTTATAGCTACTTGCAAATCCAGGGGCTATGCCTCAGGATTATCAAAGTAAGATCACTTATTTTGATGGTGCTGGTTCCTAGACAACCCAACATCAAACTAAGAAGATGCAGGATTGTTTTGAAAACTATGAAATTGATGATGATGGTGTGAGGATGAAGATCTTTGTTCAAAGTCTAACCGGTGATGTATGACCTGGTTTAGGTCACTTACTACAAACTCTATAGCCAATTCTAAAGCCCTATGTCAAGTATTTTTAAACAGATGGGAAAAGAAGAACGACCCTTTACATATTTTAACTGAATATGACAATTTAAAAAGGGGTTCACAAGAAACTGTCGAAGGCTATTGTTCTAGATTTAACAATGTATATAATGCCATCCCACAAAACCTTAGACCCCCACCTAACTTAGCCTTGATCAAATTCCCTGATGGATTTGATTCAGATATGGCATATGAGCTGAGGGAAAGAGCCCCATTAAGCCTAGCAGACATGCAGAACGTAGCTGTTAGTGTAGAAGCAAACTTCATTGCCAAACGAAACCGGGCTAGAACTGAAAGAAGAACAACATTCAAAGAAGAACCTTCATCATTCGAACAGAAATTAGATGTCATCATCAAAGGAATGGATAGATTGGGAGACAGGGTAGAGACCATTGAAAGAAAGTCATCCTGGGAAGGGCAACCAAGTAACTCAACGAGAACCCCAAACTTTAGAAAATGACAAAACCCTACTACTGGAAGGACTGGCCCTGATCAAAATATCATACCTCCATTTCAAGAGAATTATGTAGAGGCCTCAACCTCAAGTGAACCGACAGAGGACCCTCACATTAACTTAATGGTCCTAGATAGCAAACAACAAGTTTTCCTAACTCAAGATGACCAAGAGGCCCACGATTTCAACCAATTTCAAACCAAATATGGAGAGTCATTTGATTTTAGAGAAGGCTATGATGAAACAGTCTATGAGGTTCATAAAAATGACAAATTGAGAAGCATAACCATATATGTGCCTAAAACTAACAAGATGAAAGATACTAAACAACCTAAGGAATCAAGGGATAAAGTTGTCCCAACAGAATCCTCTGATAAAACACACCCAAAGGAAATTACTGTGGAAGATGTGTCAGACTTACAGCCTTCAAGAAACCATTCATTCACATCCCATTCTCCTAAAAAATATTTGAATAACCCCCCAAAAAATAATTTCAAATCCGATGCACCTTATAATAGCATACATAATCAACAAAAGGTCAATGAAAACTCAACTGAGAAAGAAAAGCTCGCTGCCCAAAATATAAAGATTAAGATAGAAAAACCTTTTAACTTAGAAACAGAAATTGGCAAGATGAAAATAGCCATTCCCCTCTCTGAATTGGCCAAACATCAAGTTTACATATAGCAAATCAATAGGTCACTGCAATATCATAGAATAGGGATGCAGTCAATGTTTTGGATGACCAACCTGAACTAATTTTCGATCTAGAAGTCAATGGTAAATCATTAGATGGAGGAGTTCCTCCATTTTATGTGAGCTTAAAAATTCATGACAAAGTGTTACACAATGCAATGTTTGACTCAGGGGCTTCCCATAATCTAATTCCCAAATCTGTGATGGAAAAGATAGATCTCGACATCAGAAGGCCCTATAAGGACTTTTTTTCATTTGATTCCAGCCAAGTCATATGCCTAGGCCTAATCAAAGACCTTTGTGTATCTCTAGTCCAATATCCATCTAAAACAATCTTGGTGGATGTGGTCGTAGCTGATATCCCACCTAAGTATGGTATGCTTTTGTCCAGATCCTGGGGTGCCAAACTCCAAGGGTCCTTTTAGTTAGACATGTCTTATGCCGCGATTTCAATCTTTGACCAACCAAAGAGACTATAGTGGGAAACATTGATGAAATATGTGGTTAGCAGTCAAGAAAAACCCCAAAACTTCCCGATCTATTCCATTCACTCTGACATGGATTCATTTATCTTATACAATGCTGACATGTGTCCCAAAACTGATTTCAAGCTCCTCAAAATAGCACAGACAGAAAGCATGAATGAACAATCTAGCGACCAACACCAAAAAAATCTTGATGTAATTGACACAACAAAGCAAAATGACATACCGTATAAGTTACAAAACCCAAACCTGCCTACTGAACAAGCTTCCAAAACTATTAAGGCTCTTCATGACCAAGAAATATTATGGTACTTAGAGTTTTATGGGTCAGTGAATAAATTAGGAGCATGGGCAAGTGTTTGGATACACAATATGCAAAATGACCATGCCCAAGGTCATGCATATAGGATAAATTTCAGATGTACAAACAACATGACCGAATATGAAGCCCTTCTATTGGGTCTCAAACAAATTAGAAGTATAGGGGCAACTAAGATTTCAATTCTAGGTGACTATGATCTAATTATACAACAAATGAAGGGAAATTTTGTTACAAATGATATCAGGCTAAGGTCTTACAGAGGAGCAGCAACTGAATTACTTAACAACTTCTTAGAATTTCAGCTCACTAAAATCCCAAGAAGTCATAACCTACATGCACATAGTTTGGCAACTTTTGCAGCACTTGTAAACATCCTTTTGAGCCCAATCACCACTTCACTGCTAAGATCAAACATAGACCTGTTGTCCCAGATAATGTAAAAAATTGGTAAGTATTTGAGAATGACACCCAAATAAATAATTTCTTGACATTGAAAGAGTAATTCTCAAATATCAACATAGACACAAGCATTATTGATGATCAACAACAAATTGATAAATTTGAACCAGGTATATTAGCTAAAACAACAAATCTGATCTTGCATCCAACAACCTTTGACTGTACAAATTTACAAAATCTAAAACAAACAGATTTTGGTGAAATGATTGAGGAAGAATCTGAAGTAATCGAACTAAAGGATAATTTCCTGCCCATAGGTTTAACTCCCTTAGAAGATATTTTTGACTCAAATGACATTCCTAGAAAGCCAAAAATGCAGCCCCTAAATGCAAAAATTGAGGACTGTAACATTGGGACCATAGAAAATCCTAAAATGATAAAAGATCCCAAAACATTACCTCCTGACAAAAAACTAAAATACATTGAGTTGTTTAAAGAGTTCCAAGATGTTTTTGCATGGAGTTATGAGGACCTCAAATCTTATGACACATCTGTTATCCAACATACAATACCCTTGAAAGAGAACCAGAAACCTTTTAAACAAAAGCTCAGGAGGATTAATCCAGTCCTCCTTCCCCTTATTGAAAAAGAAGTTATAAGAATGTACCAATTTGGAATAATCGCACCCATCAGATTTTCTGAATGGATTTCAAATCTAGTACCCACTAGAAATAAAACTGGAGAGATAAGGCTTTGTGTTGACCTGAGAAATTTGAATAAAGTCTCTCTCAAAGACCACTATCCCTTACTAGAAATGGATCATATCCTACAAAGGGTAGTGGGGGCTTCAAGGATTTCATTGTTAGATATATTCTTAGGATTTAATCAAATTTTAGTTCACCCAGATGATCAAGACAAAACAACCTTTAGAACACCCTAGGGAACCTTCAAATATGTCAAAATTCCTTTTGGACTAAAAAATGCAGGAGCTACCATTCAGAGAGCAATGGACATAACCTTTGCTAAGGAGATTCATGATTTCTCAGTCATATATCTTGATGATCTTACTGCTTTCTCAAAATCAGACCAAGAAAATTTAAAACATCTAAGACAAGTGTTCCTAATTTGCAGAAAATATAGCATATCATTGAACCCAAAGAAATCATTGTTTGGCCTAGAAGAGGGTAAAACCTAGGTCACATAATTTCAAAATATGGCATAAGAATTGACCCGGACAGAAGTTAGGTTATCCTCCAAGTGCCTCACCCAAGAAATATCAAAGAATTACAAGCTTTTTTAGGCAAGATCAATTTCCTGAGAAGCTTCATTCCCAATTTGGCTGAGCTAATAAGGATTTTGAATAATATGCTCAAGAAAGATTATAAAGTCAAATGGACAATAGAAGCCAAGCAGGACTTTAAGGAAATCAAAATAGCTTTGCAAGAACTCCTATTCTTACAAGTCCCTGGTTTGATAAATATTTTTTAATCTTTTCCTCTGCATCTGAGCATACTATTGCTGCTATCCTATTACAAAAAGATGATTTAGGACATGAGAAACCCATTCCTTTTTTCAGCAAAACACTTAGAAATGCTCCACTCAAATACAAAATCATGGAGAAACATGCATATGCTCTTGTGAAGGCCATAAAGGATTTTATAATTTATATCTTGTACTGTCACATAATTTCCTATGTTCCTAATGCAGTGGTTAAAGATATTCTTACTAAAGAAGGAATTGAAAGTAAAAGGGGCAAATGGATAGCCAACATTTTAGAATATGACATTGGGATAAAGCCAACAAAACTCATAAAAGGACAAGGGCTAGCCAAACTAATGATTGAAACCAACTTTCAAGCCCTAGACATCAATGAACTAGATAACGAACAGGAGATGGCGACTCCATAGATCAATCAAGCCTTCCTACAATCACCCTGGTACACTTACATATGTTTTGCATTGTTAAGCCTGCAAGCTCCTCCTGGGTTATCCAGAACCAAAAAGAGATTCTTGAAAATGAAAGCTTCAAGGTTTTGTATCATAGATAATGTGTTGTTTTGGAAAAATCATGAAGGTATTTTTCTTAATTGTCTAACATTGGATGAAACTGACAAAGTCCTCAAGGAATTTCATGCAGGAGACTGCGAAGGACACTTGTATTAGAAATCAATAGGCTATAAAATCCTAAGGGCTGGATTTTATTGGCCCTCCCTATTTGTTGATGTTAGAAAATTTGTAATGTCTTGCCATAAATGTCAAATCTTTGGAGGCAAGAAAAAGCTGCTACCCCTGCCCCTCAAACCTATTTTAACTGAAAGACCATTTCAATAATGGGGTTTAGACTCCATTGGGGAGATTCACCCTTCATCTTCTAGCCAGCATAGATGGATTTTGACAGCCACAGATTAATTTACCAAGTGGATAGAGGCCATACCCTGTAGGCAAGCCAATGACTTAATCATCATACAATTTCTAGAGACCAATATCCTACTCAGATTTGGCTGTCCAAAAAAGATTATTACAGACAATGCAGCTGCCTTTAAGTCCAAAAGAATGATCAATTTTTGTCACAAATACCATATTACCCTAGGTCATTCCACAGCTTATTACCCTCATGGTAATGGTCTAGCTGAGTCCTCCAACAAAAGCCTCATTAACATCATCAAAAATATCCTAGAAGAGAACAAAAGGAATTGGCACAAAAAACTTGTCAATGCACTATGGGCAGATAGATTGACCACCAAAAGATTCATTGGAACAAGCCCATATGAGTTGATTTATGGAATGGAGGCAAGATTCCCCTCTTCTTTAGGAATCCATGTGATCAAGTTGCTGCAAGAAATACAAGCAGAGCCCAATGACATTTAGAGAAGGATCAACCAAACTATTCACTTGCAGCAGATAAGAGAAGACGTTTATCACAGAACTCAGGTGTTACAAGATAAACTCAAGAAGATCTTTGATAAAAGAACAAAAGCTGAATATTTTTTCATAGGAAACAAACTGCTAAAATGGGACTCCAGGAGGGAAGACAAAGGAAAACATGGAAAATTTGATTTCCTTTGGACAGGCCCCTTTGTTATTCAGGCTGTACAAGGTAACAACACCAATTTTTTGAAGAGTTTGGATGGCACAAATACTGAAGAAATCCCAGTCAATGGGAGAATTCTCAAACATTATTTTGATCCCCTTTGATGAACATAACACAACTGCATATTGTACATATATATTTGTATTTTCAGCATTTTCATTTACAGCAGTTAGATAGGGAACCAAATGGAGCAAATTTTGATGAAAAAGTCAAGTAATTACACCAAGTTTGGTGTATGTATTAAATTTCCAGAAGAAATCAGAGGAAAGTCTTGGGAAGTAGATGATGACTGATAAGCACTCAGAGAAACTAGCAAGAAGTAGAGCTGCAATTTCACACAGATCAACTTAAAAGGTACTGCATACAGATTACAAAGATTCAGATCAAAGGCCTCCAAGACAAGGAAGATTCAGACTACAACAAAGAATTGAAAAATAAGGCAATCTGACCTGTTGTTCTTAGCTTTTCACTAGGAAAAGCCATCCCCAAGTGGAGCCACTATTAGATTCTTATACCAATAGGTTTCATTTTTCATGATTAACAGTGGAAGTACTAAATATGTTCATCCTTGCATGCTGCAAAGGTTCCATATTTTTTATACAGACAAAAACAATTAAAAGATTAAAAGAGGGTATGAATTAAAAGAATAATCAAGAAGCAAGAAAATCAATTGGTCAGAAAAAATAGTGAAAATGAACCCCAAACTAGAAACTAGGAAAGTGGCTAGTCAAAATGGCACTGCTATTTTATTTGCAAGTTCACAATGTCCAAATATTACCAGATCTGATGGATGGCCCAACAGTCCAATCTGGACCATGCCATGTTTAAATTTGTTGTTTTAGAATAGAGAATCAATATCTATCCAAACAGTTCAAGCTTGGCAGATGAGTAGCTAGGTAGAGAATTTAAGGAGCCCAACTGCTTATCTACGCCCTTGGAAGAGATGAGGGTACATTTAGACATGAGGATAGTCAAAAGAAAAAGAGCACAATCAGGGTTTCCTAGTCTAAGTGCACTCAACCCAAGGAAGAAAACATGTTAGGTAGGTTAGGCTGAGTAGGTAGTTTGAGGTTGCAGAAGCAAGTTGGTCATTACTTTTTGTCTTGTCAAGGACTCATCTCATTTATGGCATTAGCACCATGGCAGTTGTTTGGTTGTACAACAGTGGAAGCATGACTAACTTCCCCTTTCATTTCCTCAGAAATCATTCACTAGCATCCCCCCAAGGACCTTGGGATTTGCCCAAAAAGCCCAAGTTTCACTCCATTTTTATTGAAAACCAAGTTGATATCTGAGTTGACTTAGTGAAAAGAAGCCACATTTCTTGTGTAAAAATGGTCATTCCATACTCTTTCAGTTATTTAACATTTGTCCATTCATTTTCATTTCATAAAAGTCATATTAACATCTAACCCTATTATCTAGCTCCCTAAATCATTTTCCCACCCCTATTCTACAAAAAACTATATTAAAAACCCAAAAAATCTAAATATACCCTCCAAATGGAAACTATAGCCAAATAATATAAGTTTGGGAAACATTAGGTCCATTTGGGACTCTATGTTAGCCCATCCGCGTTCATTAACCCTTGGGATTTATTTAACACTCGGTTAAATAAATAACCATATCAAACTGTCCCCCCAAGCCATACCCTATTACCCTTCGCGCATGCATTTCATTTCGGATTTCGTTTAATATTTGGTTAAACGAATAACCATAGTCTGGCGCCGAACACATATTAAACCTATAACCTAAGGTCTAAACCCGCCTGAAGTTATGCAAAAATTGAAGTTTATTGTGCGTGCTTGTCTGTTAAAGATCGCTCACATCTCCCTCCCATCCACCGCCGGATCGCCTCCCCCAGATCCGACGGTCATCATCCATATCGGGCACCCCTCAATAGCGGTACGTTAGTACCCGATGGTCGATGGTTTCACCGTCGTACACCGGGACACTTGTCACCCTCCTATTGCATCAAGTCGCCTCTGACAATTACCACTCCCGTACCAAAGGCGGTCCGATGGAAACCACTTACCACCCTCCCCTGTTGCCTACGTCACTGCATGACGTTGCGTCCACGTCGCCCGCCACTGCACTATACCCACGCCATGTAATCCGCTGATGTCACCACCCCTCCACCGTGTCATATGCCACATCATCACATACATCAACCACCATATCATCTGCCATACCCACTACATGACAAAAAGTACGTCAAGATGACGTCATCCTAGAAAAACGCAAAGATCTCCAAAAGGTCCAAATTTGGATAAAAAGTCATGAAAACGACTATTTTACACCTATTCATGTTTTGTTGCATCTGCAAACAACGTGCATAAGCTTTCACTATTTCGCTTCTGGAGCTTATGCTGTCACCAACCTTCCAACTCAACTCCGTAGCTCAACTCCGAAGCCCAAGTTGTGCCTGCTAACCATCCTCGACGCCCTGGACACAGGTCACCTTCACACAACCTCAACCGATTGGAGCAAGCACATCAACTGCTACATCTTCACAGCAGCCAGCTAAAGGAACCATTTTACCTATAGGGAAAGGATATGACATTGAGCACTTAGAACAACAAAGCATAATGGAAGAGAAGCCATCCTCTAATCAGGAAAATGGTCAAGAACAAAGCCACTCAACACAAATAAAGGCACCTAAAATCCCTTTGCTGCAAACTCCTCACAATCAGGAAAGAGGTGAAACGTGGGACAGAATAGAGGGCACACCCATAGGGGTATGCACAGGTCAGCAAGGGGAAAGCAAACAGAGACTAAACCCCTATGCCAAAGAGGAAATTACAGAAGAAACCATAGGAAACATCAGGGGTGAAGGGACTTCTGAACAACAAATCCCTCCTGTTTTGGAAGCATCGGCCAGCTCTTTTCAACAAGAGGAAGAGAGACAACAAGGTGGGGAGGTTTCATCCTCCAAATAGCAGACCAGGCAAGGCTCAGATATCAAACGAGCATTCACAAATATCAAAGCTATAAATGAGCCAATAAGGTTTCAGCTTTACAATCAGTTGCTGAGAATGGCACCAACAAATCAAGAAAGACTGATGGAAGCATATGATATGCAATAAGGTAAGATAACTCTCAGTCACTTTAGAGCTCCTACATAGTAGCCACAATCAGCTCCAGACTACATCACAACCAATCTGGAGGTCCTGGCAAAAGGCATACATCCAATAGACCAGATTGAGTTACATAAGTAGGCTGTAGAAATGGTTTATTCCACATTAGCAGACAAGGCTCTAATGGCTCATAGATTGCAAAATTCTTTATATAATACTTATGCCCAGTTAGAGCTGGAAAAGGACTCATCATTGGCCAAGGATAATAAGAAAAATTCCTTGGAAGAAATCATTATAGAGTTCGGACGTGATCCCAAAGATCCCAAAGGCACACAGGCCTTAATCAGAAAAAAGGAGGAAGACATAGTAGCACTCAGAAAACAAATGAAGGTGCCAGTTACCATACATCCTCAAACTGCAGAAGTGGCGCAACAACAGGAAGTAGAGGATGTGGTAAGCCTACTTATGAGGATGAACCAAAGGCTATTGGACACAGAGAAAGCATTGGAAGAGGCTCAACAAGGGAAACAGCCAGATTTGGCCCCTCAACCATCCCAAACAGCTCCAATAATTACAGCTCCTCCTACAACAGTGACTACAACAGCACCTCCCCCAGATTCAACTTCAGCAGCAGGCACCTCAACTTCAGCAACAACTACAACAGCAACATTGCAAGAGGTCAGCTTGAGCATGGAGGCCATGATGGAAGAAATTAAAGCTCTAGAATTACAAATGGCAGAAATTAAGGAAACCAAAGAAAAGCTAGCCAAGATTGAGCCTAGTTATGATAAATCAGGGATGACAGTTGTCGAGAAGACTAGGCAATTAAAGGCCCTATAAGACAAGATAAAGGCCTTGGAGAAATACCTCACTCTCCATAGAACCCTGATCGAGATAAAGACAATTTTGTGGAATAAAATTGGCCAAGCTCTTGCTGATCAATGCACGGTAATACAAACCATTTTTGATCAGATAAAATTGATGGCAGTAGCTCAATATGAAACTCATAATCCCAGAGTATTATTGGCAGATAAGCCTGGGCAAGCCAATCAATTGATTCACTTTTTGAATACTCATACTGGTGAGCAGCTGGCAGCACTGGACATCAAGAACATGACAGAGACTATTGTAAGATTCAAAAAGGTGCTGACCATGAGAAATTTTTTCCAAACTATAGAGATAAAATGCCAAGAAATAAAGACAGAGGTAAATGCCTTTAGACAGAAGCTTTCAAATTTGCAAAGAAAAGGTTTACCCAGCCTGGTCACTAGCACTGGAAGGCTGTTAAAACAGGGACAATATGAAAATAGGCTGAGTACCTATGTGCAAAATCAAATTACAGCATCGTCAAGCAGCACAAAAGAAGCAGCCCCTCCCACGGGGCAGAGTTTATATGATAAACTGGAAGAGCTATTTTACATTGAGCATGAGATAGCACACCTCTTTCCAGTTTTTCCAACTTATTACACATACACTGAAGCCGATGAGATATTATTCAAGTTAAGAAAGCATCAGCTACCAATAGAGGAATGATGGAAAATCCCACTTCAGATTCTAAAGTAGTTTTAATTCTCTTCTTATTTATTGTCTGCATAACAAGAAAATTGTATAATATGGCTCTACTATCGAAAATTCAAATCAACAATGGATGAAATTGGCGCTAAAATGAATTCAAACAAACTACACAGGTGGCAAATGACACCACGCCCAAGACAACATAGCAGTAAAGAGGTCATCCACCGACTGCCAGAGTCAAGGTCAACAACAAATAGGACACCTGTAGCAGCCAGTAAAGAGCTTTTAATTCCTCACTTAATGCTACGCGATTTTTCCACAAATAGTTATTGATTATGTCAGAGTAGATGGATACATTTATGTCCAGATATTTCCCTATAGGATATTTTGTAAACTCCTATATATACTTGTTAAAGAGATGTATTGCTGTTGGCTGGTGAATATCATTCGGGACTTGCGTTGTATATTTTTGAGAACTCTTCAGAAATAAAATTGTTGGAATGCTTTGTTGGTGAACTGACTGAGTGTGGAATCGATGGCAAAATAATAGATTGCAGAACTCTCGTGTTAATGCATGGATCAATAGGTCTTATTAACTCTTATGTTACTGTATTCATCTTTATTTATCATTTAAGTGTCATGTTCTAAGTTACAGGAAAAAATAAGAACCCAGAATTTACTTCACTGTACTCTGTGTTCAATTCCTGCAATTTGATATGTTTTCTACAAGACTAGCATAGGCAAGAATTCTTAATTTATCTTGTCTCCCTGCTTTTTCATTTCAAATGTTATCAAGGAATCCTTAAATGCTCCCTGATAATGTTTATGCAATTTCTCTCTATTAACAGAATGAAAGATTCTTGATTGCCTTTCATTCTTTGACACCATTTCATCTTATTTCAGCTTCAAATATTGTTCTATGTTTAATTATCTTGCTCTGTAAGTTTCTTTTTGCCAAAGAAACCATACTTAGAATTTTATTGACTTAGACTCCATCAACCCAGTGCTATAGACTTCTCACAACTTGCTACCTTGCTCTACTGAATGTCACCTTCCAAACATCAAACAAAACGTGTGTCTTATAAACTAGCCTAAAATACAAACAAACAAAGCTAAATTACAAAGAGAGAGCCCTCTCTGGTTGTAGGTAGGCTAGGAACTACAGCTAAAATATTGGTTATTGGTTACCTCAGCCGTATTCCCTCTAGGAGGTAGAGAACAACCTGAGTGATAACAGATCCATCATCCTAGAGATCTAGAGGCTGGAAATTTGTATCTTGTTAGGAAGTGTTGTTGGTTTCTTTGTGGAACATCATAGTGTTGGGTGATGTAGCTTTTCATGAGGTGAAGAGGGATTTCATGATGGGAAGATGGTGCTAGGTCAGATCAATGGGTTGTGTTCTTTGAAGTGGGAAAAGTAAAGGAGTGTCGAAGCTCTGTCAAAGGAGGGAGGAAACAAGCAAGGAGGCAAGTGAAAGACTAAGGTTAGTACTCTCTGATTCTTTCTCATCTATCTCTCATAAAGGAAAATGCAAGTAACTTTAGTTTGTTTGTTTCTAAGATAGCTATCCATCTTAGTGGGACTAGCATCTCTTAATGGACATTAGTTTTCCCAATAACAAAATGATGACTCAACTAGGGAACAAATAGCTTGTTTGCATGTTTCTAGTTTGTTTTCTTTATAAACTACAGATGGAGCCTGAAGTTCAGCCAGCTAGCCTTTGAACTGCTTTTTCTATGCTACTACAAAGTAGATAAATGGTACTTTAGTCAATCTTTGGTTTATTTTACAAATTAAACATATGACTTGTAAACATCCTAAGTGCCCTGGTGGTAGCTCAAGTAACCTCATTAGATCATCCCCTATGTTTTGTATTTACTGACGATCATTAGCTCAGCCTAAATTCCTGAACTAAGTTGCAAACTATGAGCAAAAACCAATCCCAGTGTCATCCCTAGACCATTGTATTGTCTCCCATTGGCAGTCTGGATGCATTGCACCTCCTGTGTGCTCTAGGTGAGATGCATCCCTGTTTCCCTGTGTTACAGGTGCGATGATCAGATAAGAATGTTTCTGCCTCCAGATATTGGTTTTTTCTTCATTGTCT
Source organism: Pinus taeda (assembly GCA_000404065.3). Classification (NCBI taxonomy): domain Eukaryota; kingdom Viridiplantae; phylum Streptophyta; class Pinopsida; order Pinales; family Pinaceae; genus Pinus; species Pinus taeda. The sequence continues at coordinate 55,445 of APFE031334328.1, read as the reverse complement.
TCAGCTTTATTTAGGTTTTTTGCTATCTGTGATCAGTATACCATTGTTGAAACTCCCTTCCATTGCATTATTTAGCCTCCATTGTATAAAGGATTTTCATTGTTTTTATGTATTTGTTTCCATTTATAATTTTCCTTTGCAAACAATAGCTTAATCGAATTGTCGTCTTTTGATTTGAAAGTGTCGCAAGTGTCGTTTTCAGTCAAAGAAAAGAATCCTCCTCTTTTTGATAGTTGATTACACTTTTTCTCTCGTATTTGATTTCAATTAATAGTACTTCAAGTGACGAAAGCCGTTTTCAACTCAAAATAGCATAGTGTCGTCTTAGTCTTCCTTTCATTTTTTTGAAAAGAAAATTGTTAGTACTATCGCTTTGAGCGAAAGATAGTTCAGATCCGTACTTAGCATCATTTTTATCATTCACACATTAAGAAAGTGAAAAACAAATACATGAATGTGCATTTGCATTTAGACTACTTGTGGAAATTGATTTAGGACAGTGCATCTTAGTGTGTGCTCTTTTCTATATGTTGAAAGGATTTTACTTCTCTTTCCTTAGTAGCTAGGATTTTCATTGCAAAAAGAAAGTAAATGACTATTTATTATCTTAGATTGCATATTTAGGAATTGTATATCTACATCACATGGTGAACCTTAAAGGAAAACTTATTAAGAAAGATCAGCTGTAAAATAAATTTCAATGAACGTAAAAATGCTCTGGAACCTAATGCACAAAATTTAGAAGTCTAGGCTAGAGACATATTCCAGCGTTGTAAAGCCTGGTAACTATCGCTTTCATCATAGGTCGGCTGATTCCTCTTCTTTGAGATGACACGTGCCAGTATGGACTTGTGCTCCCATGTAACGTCGAGTATATATTGGGAGACCACAATAGGCTATATCCTTTATCCTTGGGAATCTATGTCTGCCACCCTATCAATTGCAATGCACTAAACACAACATTTGGGAAGATTGACTGCCATACCATAAAAAGTATTGTACGTTTTTGTGATTGGTTTGGTAATCCCTCTATCTAGATTTCAAGAGTAGTCACTTTTGTTTCTCTTCAGACTCCTTAAAAGAAAAGGTCCATCTGAGCACTTATCACTTCAGGCTCATTAAAAATCGAAGGTGATTAGAGTCATCTTTAGCTTTTTCTCAACTCTTAAAAAATTGAAAAAGCAAGTTGTGTCAAAGCGTCATAAAATTTATTTTAATTGGAATAACATCATTGTTCCCTTGTTGGTCTTAGGTTGAGAAAATGAAGTCTACCAATCAAGAATTTCCCCTTGGCAGGAATCCTAGTCCTTTCTAATATTGGGGAGATGTCGGTGCACTTCATATGGCCACATTGTCCCTTCCAAGATTGATAATTGGCCTCCCAGTATGTCTCTTCTTGATCTTTGTTGTTCAATGCATCATGATTCTTGAGCAATCAAATCAACAATTGGATGATACTAGAGTTACCCCAACCTTCTACTTCATTTGTTTCTCCCCCTCCTTCTTCCTCTTCGATTGGTGAAGCTAAAACCCAAGTAACTAAGAAGAAGAAGAAAGTGAAGGAGAAGAAGAATAAGAAGCCAATGGAAAAAGGGGGAAACCAAGCATCGTCTAGAAAAAATCCACACACTGCACCATCCAAACCCAAATCTCCATGTGTCATTTGCAAAGGGGACCACTGTCATCGAGATTGTCCTTACATCCCATAGATATTAAGGGACTGGTCTCACCACGTGCACAATCTTGTGTCATCAACCTCTAATAATGATGTTGAGAGTTACATCGTTAGATAATGAAAATTAAGTCAATGGACAGAAAGGAAGATATAAATTTCCTTGTAGACTGTGTGAAGGTGATCATGCCATCCACCATTGTCCCTTCCCAGCCGAATCTAAGAGAGTCTTGGATAACCATCTTGCTTCACTACTACGGCTTCCTCCTGGATACAAGAAACTCTTTCCGAGTCCATTGCTAGTTGAAAATATGACTAACACACCTTTGTGGTCA
>APFE031334328.1:0-44592 GCA_000404065.3 Pinus taeda | reverse complement strand
GTCTGGTACATAGAAAATCATGTGATTATGGAGTATAAAGACCGTAAAATATTTCAGTGATTTAATCAAGGTATATGAATGTTTCTCCATTATTTTGTATTTCAGTTAAACATCTCATAATTCCCTACTAAAAAATGGATTTAGTTATTCCTCACCTTCCCCATTCTTCTTAAGTAAAACACCAGAGATGGTGTGCTTAAAAGAAAATGAAAAAAATACCAAATATTTAAAGAAATATGGGCTAGTGAGTAAAGGAGATTGACCTAAATCCTTTTCTATATAAATAAAGGACTTATTATCTTTCTCATTCAATTTAATCTCATTTCATCTCTTAAGAATTTTTCACATCACCTTAAAAACCTCTACAAATTTTGGAATAAATCTTCCTCGAAAATTTATCTTACCTAGAAATGACTATAATTTTTTCTTGTTTCTTGGTTGTTCAGTATTCTGTATTGTTGTCACTTGGTTGGGATCTATTTGAATTCCCTCTTTCAATACTATGTGACCCAACAACTTCCCCTCCTCCATAGTGAAATGGAATTTTTGCCGATTTAAAGAAACTCAAAACTTCATACACTTAATGAAGACTGTCCTCAAATGTTTTAAATGAGGAAATGTGGATGTTGAAAAGAAAGTAATATCATATAGATAAATTACAATAAAATTATCTCTTTCATCAATGAAACTAATATCCATCGCTCTCTAGAATGTGGCTTTGACATTCATGAGTCTGAATGGCATTTTTGAATACATAAATGTGCCCCATGGTGTGGTGAAAGTAGTCTTGTCCTAATCTTTTAGATTAACCATTATTAGATTATATCTAGAAAACCTATCCAACATGGAAATCCTTTCTGAGCCAACCAACGTTTGCAGAGTGTGATCCATTTTTCTAAAGGATAATTATCCTTCAATGAGACTTTATTTGAATTTCTGAAATCTAGGCACATGTGAATTACCCTCTTCCTTTTCTTGACTAGTACCAAGTTTTCTATCCAATTTGAAAATCTTAGTGGGATGGTGTTTTTTGCATCCATTGGTCTCTTGACCTCCTTTTGAATCAAAAACTACATCTTTAGAATGATACTTCTTAACTTATGTCTAAAGGACTTCTCATTTTCCTTGAGTGGTAAAGTAAGTTGGATGGCAATTTTCTCATAGAATTTTAAGTATTCATATCTCCAAGAAAATACATCTACAAACTCCTTTAACAATTTTGCATACTTTAGATTTTGTTCTAGTTTCAAATTGTTAGAAACTTCGACCATCTTCGATTATCTTCAGTTCCCAAATTGCAGTATTCCATCTCCCCATCACTTGGAAGGATTCTAGGCTTAATGGCCACATCATTTGAATCAAATAATATCTTTAAAAGAACTAAAAATCTAGGGATTATATTATTGCTTACTTGAATTATACCCTATCCAGCAACAATATTCAAGGAAATTGTTGTTTCAGTGTATTTCACTATAATCTCATCTTCATCTTTGTCCATTGGAGTGCTTGGAAGTTCATGACTTCTTTCAAGAAATCTTCTAATTTTTTAATTTTCTTCAAACACTTCCCACCAGCTAGTATTATCTAGGCTAGAAGGCCTATGTGTCACTTTGATCTCATATTTTTCATTAGGATAAGTAGGAATTCTAAATGCACTAGCAGTTTTTGCTAAAGAGTCTAGATTCCAATTTTTCTCTCCACGGACAAGAGAGATCTCATGCTCATAAAAATAAATTGAAAACAAATCTCATATCTCATTTCGGTAGGTTCTCATTCTTGGGTGTTTGTTTTGACAAGTTCCTTTGACTTGGTTCTCAATTAGCTCCGAATCTTCAAAAATGTGAATTTTCTTCACTTTCTTCTCTCTTAATAGGTTCAACTTGATAATCATACCTCCATATTCTTCCATGTTTTTTGTAGAATGAAAATGCAATTTCTATGAATTTAACTGAATAGTATATTATAGCAAAATAATCTAAATTCCTTTCCCACAACCCTTCACACAAGTGGAGCCATCATAATACAAATTCCATACTTCAACTAAAAATGTTTCAACGTATTTTTTTTTAAACATTGACCTTAACACGTTGAGGTACTTCTCCATCAATACAAAAAAAATTACAGAAAATCCATGATCCTACCTTTGTATCTATTGCATAACTGGGATGATTATCTAGTTGAGTCCTACTGCTTTCCATATAGGCCATTTGGACTTCCCTATACAATGTTTTCAACTCGCCAAACAATGATATTGATGTGGAAGACATGTCCATCTCCAATTTTGCTTATAGTATTGTTTCGCAAGACTAGAACAATAGCATGTAAAATCTAGCTAGAATATCTTCTACCATTATGTCCCTCATTACACTTTTGGTAGGTATATGTGCCAGTGTTACAACTAGATCTTTTATCAACCCTAGACATTTTACTTTTTTGCAATTAAATGAGAATAGGTCCTTGTAAGGCTTAGTAATATAAAGTCCTATATGGTCCATGAATAACTTAGGCATCAGGTTGTGTTAAGCTCTAGAGTCTGACATAAAAATATGAAGAATCATATCGTGTATGTTCAGAATTAAATAGAATGGGAGAACATCATCATTTATAATAGTCACATGTGGACCAAAAACAAATTCCAGGCACCATCAACTAAATTTAAGGAATTGTTTGAGTTTATATTAACCTGATCACTCTCTAAACTCCTAACCATTGTAAATATTATTTTTGTAAACTCTTAATTTCTTAAAAGTTCATCAAAACAAAAGGATGCTTTCAACTTACTGATTTCACTTTCCATATTGAAAGTTGATTGTGTTTTCTAAAATCACTTAATCTCCTTCTTATATTCTTCTATTTTTCCATAACTATCATTCTTAGGTTTGTTTCATATCTTTAATATTTCCTTCCTTGAATCATGTTGGTGAGTTGATGTCTTTCGTGACGGAGTATCAATAGGAATAGTTTGACCCCTGAGATGGTACTTCGTTTGAAGATCTACTACTGCATTTTTATAACGCACTTGATAAACTATTGAATCATAAATGTGAATGTTTCCCTTTTCTACTAAGAACCCAACACAAATATAATGCTCCTCCTGATTCCCAGACACTTTCGTTTCTTTATCATCAGAACATCCAATCTGATGATCTTCTTCCTTGGTGACCTCCTAATCACAAAATTCCTCTGGAAAGAGGTCGAATGACAACTTGCTAATATTTAGCACCCTTCTACTCCATTTTACTATTTTGAGTCCCTTGAGGTCTTATGAAATTCTGATTTCTCACCTGAGGTTGATTTTCGGCCTTGGAAGGAGTTAGCTTATCAATCAACTTTTCCATTTTCTTCAACATTACATCAAATTTTAGATCATGTGAAGAAGATGATTCTTCTTTCAACACCATTCTCTTCTCAGTTTTCATTTTTTCCTTCTTGGCCAACAAATTGTTTTCTACTCCAATTGCATTACTCTTCATTTCCTCTAAAGTGATAGGATTTATCTCCCAGAGTTGATAATACATTTCAGCATCAAAACTATTAGGATAATGAGACAAGGCTAATTGAGGAGTTGATTTTAACTCATATATAATTGAATTGTAAACTCTGTTAAATCTAGCTATTAATTATTTCACTAACTCCCTTGGATTCCCTTTTAAACCTTCATATTTAGCTTAAATCTTTAACATCACCTCCCACCTTATGAGAAATATCTATTCAAACTGATGGAAAGTATTGATACTTTTTGTAGCTAAGTATCTAAACCATCTCTTCACCTATCACGATATAATTTATTTAAAAAGTCTCAATTTGATGTTCTCATGGTAAATATCCTCTAAATCAGTGAAGTCATTAAGCTTGTCTAGATGTTGTTGAGTTCTGTAAAGTCTGGTGCCACCAAAATGGATCACACAATGTCTATAATTCAAAGGTATGTCATGTATCATACCTTGGAGGATTAAAGGTGTATATCTAGTAGCCATAGGGCTCGGAGTTGAAATTACACTAACAATAAGAGTTTGGACAACAAATGTCAAAGGAGTTCAGATTGTTGTGATAATGGATGATAAAACGGGATTTTAGACACCCATAAAAGATACATGAGTGGTTCAAGAAAAGAAAAATGGAGTGAAATAAGGAAAGGTTGAAGACTTAGCCGCAATCATCTGAATTTCCTTTACTTTTGGTTCTAATTTCTGAATATGAGACAAAATCTCGAATTGATGTGGTAATGGCTTTAATTTTGAAATGGAAAAACTAGGGGTAAACATCTTTAAATTTGTCAAATCACAGAAAGTGTCTGAAATAATACTTTCATACTTATATCTGAGTAAATGACATTCAAATTTAATATATAATGGTAAATCCTCAACTCTCAACCTTTGTAGGCAGAGAAGAAGACATTTCTAAGTAAATTGTACCTGATTCCTTTCGAGTTTTCTTCCTAGACAATTTTTCTAGACTGTACAAAAACAGGGGTAGATTTGAATCAGGGTTCCTTCAAGTATTGACACCTCTATGAGCCAGAACTTTTTCAATAAGACAACTTCAAATTATAACGTGGAGTCGCTAGATTAAACAAATTGAATCCAAACTATTATACAAATATATGTTTTCCATTAGAAATTTGATCTTAAGCAATAAAATAGTTTGGTAAAAATATCCCTTTCACTACCTAGCAATGACATCAAAATGTTATCACTTAGAGAAAATGCTAGTTGTGGGAAAAAATCTAAGGTAACATGAAACTACTTTGAGGTTGAAAGTTGGCCCTTCAACTTGGAGAGGAATCTCTCCCTAAAACTCAACTACTCAAGGCCACTGTAATAGAACGCTTGCAATTGAGTCTGATGGCGAGATTTACCTAAAAATGATTGAAATTTGGTTGCAATATGTGAAAGTTCCACCATTCGGCATGGAGTACAACCCAACCAAGTTTTATACAAATGCAGTTTTGATGAGAAAAACACAAAAGAAAGGTAGCAATAATTGCTTTGACACTTAAGTAATTTATAGGAAGATGAAGAAAATTAGTGTAAGGGTTAAGTGAACAACAATTATTAATTTCTAAGAAAAAAAGAAACAAGAGCATAAAATAACAATCCCAATCTCATACACTCAGTTCTTAAAACATGAAGAAATATAAAACAAAGAAAGAGACAGGAAGGGAATTACAACACAAGAATTTTTGTAAATTCTCATGAACATTGTTTTCTTTAATATATGCTCAAAAATACAAAAGGATCTTGTATCTCAAATAAAAACCAACCCTTTTTCCTTCTACATTTATTTCTTATATAAGCATTACAGTAAATGAAACATGTTTGTAGCTCAAAAATAAATGCAATAATGCAGTAATAGAAGTATAAATATCTTGCATACATTCATCTGAATATATCCTTAAACATATCAAGTTTTTTGTCCAAAATAGACAGAACTTGCTAAATATTATGCTGAAAATGGGAATGAGAAAATGTATCATGGTTGTGCTTGCCTCGCTGTATATCGGGCATTGTCATCCTTCAATAATGGCCTTATTTTTTTCTCCTTTTTTCTCAATCATTCTTGTTGAAAGATGTTGATACCTTAGTTATTACTCCTTTAGGTGCGTGAACCAATAATTTTTCTAATAGGCCAACTGTCAGTGCTTTTCTCAAACAGTTTCTTTCGAAATGCCTTGAAAGTGGAAACTTTAGGGATTATGTTCAAAATTCACTCACAATGGGAATGCCGACTCTCCTTTGTGCCCACTCAGTAGCTAAACACTAGCAAACGCATGATCAATGATAGATATAAAAAATGTCATTTTGAATAATCAAAAACCCAAAAATGATTACCATCTTCCTAGCTGAGGATATTGTCTACCTCCAAAGGAACATCCACCTTATCCCTCCCCTACCTCTTGCACTATATATTTTCAATAGGGATTTTATTTTCAGTTTCCTTAACCTTTGAATTTTTAGAACCTGCAGTTTTATCTTTTCTTACTAACAGGTACTTTAATGGGACATTGTCCACATCTATTACTTACTCAACAAGGTCAAGATTTTGTTTCAACTTTATCTTCATTCTCAATATTTTTAACGGCCTCGTGGGAGGTATTTTACCCCCTTTGAACATTCAAACAAGGATGTTTCTTCTTTGGCTAGAACGTCTTCATCATGGGGTTTAAGGTTAGGCCTATTTCCTTTAGTCTCCTCTGCTAGATGATTTTATAATGGGGAACTTTCAGTCGTTGGCATCTTAGCATGAGAGGAATTCCTAGTAGGAGGCATATTTTTAATGGGAGGCTTTATAGTAGGCTATGTATTTTTAAAGCTGTCACTTATTCTAGCATAAACCTTAGAAGTTTTAGGATCTGAATATGAGGGAATTTCTTTATCCTTTCACCTTTGGGTTTCCTTAGAGGAGGTGCCTTGAGAGGAGGTTCCTCGCTGTGTTTTATTTCCCAATTTGGTACCCTTATTCCTCCCTAATTTAGCCTTAGGAGGCTAACATTTAAACCCTCCCCAAAAAAGCGAATGAATCCACGTTATTCTAGCCTTCGCATATTGATTTTCAACTAGGAACTTAATTAAGTCTTTTTGATAGATGAAATGTTGGGATGGGTATGTTTTGGCCTGAATGTGAGAAGCCATGTGCTTGAGACATTCTAACAAACAAATAACATGTATTCATTCTTATTTGTCCTACAATATGAGCTAATAAATGACTATGGTATAAGTTTAATCGATTAAAAATTCCTTCACACTTCAAATATTACTAGGTAATCCATAGAATACCATACCATTTTTCTTCAATCCAGGATCTTTGCACTCTTTCCTTCAAGTTTCTATATTTCAACTCTGATTAAAGAAAAAATGGGACATCAATCCTAGTTAGAACGTGACTTCGGAAAACCTTTTCCCCTTCCGTACGAAGAGTTGTAACCTCTACCATTAATTCCCTTTCAACCAGGAATGAAAGCCCTCCTACCTACACATAATGACTATCAAACCCTTGGAAAAATATTTAACCCACATCATCATGGTAATCAACGCATCGTTGGAAAAATTCTTCCACCTATCCCACTGTAATTGCTATGTAATATTTGGGTAAGTCTTCAAAAGGTCAGGAACTTTTTGTCCATTTTTGTTAAGCTTCCCGATTTTCCCTATTATATTTACAGCTTGGAATTTATGCAGATGAGAGACTAGAATTCGATATTGTATCTACACTAAATAGTTTGAATTGAACAAATTTCTAGCTATCATTCCAATGAGTTTTTGATGATACTATGTACATGTTACTATATGTTTTATAAAAGGATAATGATTTAAGACCATTGTTGTGGATTCTTTTTCATTATGTGTCCGAGGTCATAGTGGTTATAATATTCAATCAATTTGTTAAGAAGTAATTTGTGTGTATCATTTCCATCATGTCATAAGAATACAATTTTCCTGTGAGTCAACATGAGTCACCTCCATTAGGTTTATTATCTAGAAAATTTCCTTTAAATAAAGTTCCATTGGTTTGTGTAGGAACTATAATATTTAATACATAATAAAGATCTTTCAATTCTATTAATGATAAAGAGCTTGCACTCCTCAAAACTCGTGGAACACCTTAACATGCTTTGGAATAGTACACTAACATTCCTTGGCACCTTGAATGTCTTGGAACATATTTGTACCTAGAACATATTGCCATGAGTAGGATGCCTCAGCACATGTTGGAATTCCCTAGCATAGCATAGAACTCCCCTATCATGTTTTAGAATGCACTATAGTCCCTAGAATTCCATGGAACACCTTGGCATAATATTGCATTGACAGACATTATCACTTCGCACACATTGGAGCTTGACATGTATTGGAACATATTATTAGTGTTCCTAGAATGCCGCTTTTGAAAAATATAAAGTCTCGGCTTATTAATCCTATTGGGTGTTCACTTCCTTCCATTGTAGCTTGGTTACTCCTTTTGTTTCCTTGAAACTCCTTGACGCATATTGGCATACTTTGGCACCATGCACATCCTAGCATGTCTTAGAAAATGGCATGCCTTGGCACTAATTTCCACATGTTAGCAAAACTTGGAACTACCTAGCACACTCTAGCACTTCTTGAAATTCCCTGATATTCCTTGGCATGCCTTACCTATTGTCAGCGTACCTTCTCACTCCCACGTTGGCATGATAGCTAATAAATATTGACACTCCCTGACACACCCTCATATTCATTCACTTCAATGAGTTTTGACCTAGTTCTCCCTTGTGATGTAGTCGTACTCCCTAACACTGCTCAACATCCATTTCCACTCTCTAGAAAACCTTAGCACTCTTCGACATGCTCTGCCTCTTCATAGCATGCATCACACTCACTGACACACATTGGCCCTTGGAATGTGTTGTGACTTGGAAAGTCTTAGCATGTTTGGCATGTGCTCAAATGACCTGGTATGCTTTGGCACGGTTTAATATTAAAGTTATTCGAGATCAATTATTGGAAACTAGATGAGAAGAAATGAAGGAAGATTTAGCAGCTAGAAAGCATTGGCACTTGGCACTTTGCACCTATTGGCACCTAATGTTGATCTGTCGAGCATGCCCTTTATGGAAAAGGTAAATTTATGACTCATTAACCCTAATATGTGCTCATTTCCTTGTAGTTTAACCTTTTCCTCTATTTTGTTTCCTTGACAGTCCCTGGCATGCATTTTCACACCATTGTACATCTTGGCATGCCTTAGAACTTGCAGCATCTTATCTTGTTTGACATGTCTTCATACTATCTAGCACATGTTAGCATGCCCTAGCATTCCCTAACACACCTTGGAAGTGATGACCTCACAAATAGCATTACATTTTTCCATTACTTGGGAACCTTACATTAACTAGAACACCTTTGCACTCCCTAGTTGTCATGCCCTCTGTTATCCTCCACAATGTTCTAGGCCGATGAGGAGATCGACAGAGGTAACCACACACAATTATTTTAGTTTGGTAGCTAGCCCTACCAAACTAGAGATGGATCTCTCTATGAAATCACAACAAAGAGATGACTGGAATGTAAAGGATTTTAGGCCAGATATCTAGGCAAATGTGGGTTTTGGAAAATTTAGGGTTTTGGTGCTGGATAAGGGAGAAAAATGAGGTAGCTAGGTCAGAGGATCAAAGGGTTACAATAGAAAAGATAGAAAGGATCAAGGTAGCATTACTTTTTTGATGGATCTTAGGGTTTTCCAATGTGGTTTAGTGTTTATAATAAGAAAAAGGTCTTAATGAGCATCAAACATGAATTCATTAAGCAAGAAATAAAGTAACACATAATTATCTTTCCATCGAAACAAAGCTTTATGAAGATAATTTTGTTTATAAAATTTAAGGAAAACCATTGAAGAATTTATGAATGGACATATAAGATGAATATCTTTCACGCAAAGCTATAGAAAAGAAAAAATAACATCACAAACTTACTGCACATGTATTCCTAGATAACAGTTGTAAATTGTGTCCTTTGATTTCCAGAAAATGTCCAAGTACAAGCTACAATAGTTACTTCGTCTGAAATACAACCCATATTATCACTAAGAAACTAATACATAAAGATAAAAAAAACATATCCCCACTCTCAGGGGTCGAATCCATGACTCTAGGAACTATTCATCCATGAGGTGTTCTGACCAAAGCCTAATGTCTAGGTAAGTTAAAAGCAACTTCTACAATTAACTTTGACTCCAACCTCTCTCATAAATGAAGTGAAATTTACATAAAAATAGCTTACGAAGACTAACCATCCATTATTTGCATTTACTTTTACTCCTCACATTCGTCTACTTCACCCTTTCTACTTTTACCAAAGTCAAACGAGGAATTACAAAAAATTAAACAGTGAGAATTTTACAAAAGCCTCATAAATTTCCAAGTGGGCAACGCGTTGTTGGAGGCTATTTTTGAGTGCCTTTCTGAAGTCAAAATCTAGACTTGAAGCCTTTTCTGGAAACCTGGAAGAGTTTGTATGTCTTTATAGTATTTTTTCACTCAAAATGACCCATTTTTAGCTTAGATATGGCCATTCACCCAAGGTGTCTCCAGGTGCACAGCGAAATGGAAAAAGAAGGTCAAAAAGGTGATTTTTGGCCTCTTTTTTGAAAAATTCTCAAAAACCAAGCCCAAGACCAGGAAAGAGTGAAAATGGATTCGAGTTGGGGGTCATAATATTTAGAAAAATGTTGAGTTTCCATAATTGGGAGCCCTAAGGAAGAATTGCAACGTGAGCTCACTATGTTCCTAGATAAAAAATTGCCAAAAAATCTCAAGTTTTCACTAGTCTACACCGAAACAAAAAATTTTCTCCAAATCCTCCCAAAATTTGTTCGGAGATTTCTAATGAGGTATGTTATGCAATCATTGATGCATCAATGAAAAAATCTAACTTACCCTTCTCCTCTTGTCTGATTAAGGTTTCCTTGAGTTTTTCCTTCAACTACTTGATTTTGACCTTATCAATCTGATTCCTTCTGTAATAATGGATGGCATTTTTTTTTGCAACTTGTTATCCCTGTTTGCCTCGTAAAAGAGCTTCTCAATGTGGAAATTTAATTTTTCAATACAAAACTTCATGTCCTCATTTATTTCCATGGCAATCCTCTCTTCAAAGGTCAATTCTTCCATTGGTGGATTTTTTTCTCTTTCCCTCTAAAGTGCCTTCCGAAGACCCATTGTCCTTGTTATCTTCCTTGCCACATGTCGTTTATGTTGCTCAGTGTCCTCATGGTCCACCAATTCCTTTCCTCATCTCTTGTTTCTTGGCTTTTAATTTCTATTTCTCCATCACAAGTTGTTTTGCCTTAACTTAACTGTTTTCTTGCTCAAGGAATGAAATGTTGAATTTCGCCCTTTCCAAATTTTCCTTAAGCTTCATGATCTGAGAATACTTTTCATTGATGAATTTTTGTAGAGTTTGATTCTCATCATATTCCTCCAACATAAATAGGTCAAATTCATGCTCAATGGGCACCTCATCATCCAAAGAAACCTCATGATGTGATGGTGATCCTTGTTTTGCTAATGTAGTAGGCATGGTCCCTTCCTCAATTTGAGGAGAAAACACAAGGCTTCTACTTCTTTGATATGTGTTGGTCACCTCAGGCCTAGGTACCCTAGAAACCTCATCATGTTTTCTTGCTGATCCCACCTCCATGGGTTATACTGACATGGTTTGGTGCTGGCTTGGTGAGGTGGTTATATGCATTTTCAAGGTTACAACAATGAAGGTTTCGCATGTCATGTTCTTCCCTTTCAACTAATGAAGTACTATAACCTTTATTAGGCTATGGTGAAAGAGGATGGGAGAATGCACTTTTCCTTTCAATTTCACCCTTTCAGACATTTTTTTAGGCTCCAATACAAGTAGCTAGAACATTTACAGACATGGCAGCTGTAAAGTGCGTGAGAAGCCTTATGTGGTATTGATATAGCCTAGAAAATATCGCCTCACATGTGAAGAAATTTATGACAGCCCTCATCAATGGTGCATATCTCTACAAAAGGTATTTGAATGGGAAAACATGTGAGTGAGCTCCTTTGTATTGTGATTTCAAATAGGGTTTGTACTCTTCTAGGTCTAGGTTCATGTCTTTGAACTAGTTTCACCACGATTTGGTACACCTATAGCTTGAGATATGGCATCCAATGAAAACATGAAATAAGTCCCTAAAATTGTGATCTTGTCTTCTTCAAGGTGAGGGAAAATATACCTATGAAAGGCAAGCAAAAACATGTCTTCCATCAAATGCACTAGATGCTACAAAGAAAAAATACACCAAGGGTGAAGTCGAAGCGAAGAAGAATATCAGAGATTACATTGACAAGCATTTGGTGGCCAACATCTTTGATCTAAACACATCCAAGGAAACCTATGAGAGATTGGTAAGCATGTTAATGCACTAGAGCTGATAATTAACTATGCCCTGTAGTCCCTATCATACCCTAGAACACTTTGTCATGCATTATCATACATTATCACTTGACACACTTTGACACTTGGCATGTATTGAAACATATTATTAGTGTACATAACATGCCCCTTTTAACCCTCTTATGTGTCCATTTCCTTTCATTTCAAATTGGTTCCTTATATTTCCTTGATGCTCCTTGATACATATTGGCATACCCTATCACCCTACACATCATAGCATGCCTTAGCATCTATCATGTCTTGGCATTCCTTGGCACTATTTGGCACATATTAACACACACTAGAACTCCCTATTAACACACACTAGAACTCCCTACCATGCCTTATCAATTCTTAGTATACCCTTTCACTCCCTCCTTGGCATGCCAGGAACTCATTGACACTCCCTGACACACCCTCATATTGATTCGCTTCCACTCATTTTGACCTACTTCTCCCTTGCATTTCCCTAGTACTCCCTAACACTCAATATGCATTAGCACTCGCTAGCATATCTTAGCGTCTTTGACATGCTTGTCACTTCATAACGTGCATATCACTCCCTAACACACATTGTCATGTGTTGGCACTTGACAATTCTTAGCATGTCTAACTTTCGTTTAGATGCCTTGGTATTCTTTGGCATGGTTTAGTATTAAAATTTATTTGAGATTAACTATTGGAAAGTAGATAAGAAGTAACAGAGGAGTATTTGGCACTTAAAATGCACTAACACTTGGCACATGGCATTTGTTAGAACCTAGTGTTGGTGTGCCTAGTGTGACCCTCTTGGAAGAGGTAAATTGATGACTTGAGTACCCTCTTATGTTTTAATTTTGTTGTATTTTAAATTATTTCTCCTTTTTGTTGCCTTGGTAGTCCCTGACACATATTGTAAAACCCTTTCACATATTAGCATATTTGACATGCCTTTGTACTATCAAGAACATGTTAGCATTCTCTAACATGCCTTAGCACTCACACCCTACCAACTAGCCTTACATTTTCTCACAAGTTGGGAACCCAATGAAGTCCTTAACTACTACAGTTAATGTGACATTGGCCTAGTTCAATTTAAATAACTTGACCAATTGAAACTATTGCAATTATCTTGTGGCTTATTTGCCTAAAAACTACATATAACTCATCCTAGGCCATTCATGTCCAAGCTCAATTTTCCTGCTTAAGAACTTCCCATAACAAGGATCACATCTAGTATAGCCACGACCATAAAATAAATAAGCAACATAGCTTACACACAATATCTCACATGTATGTCCAATTCATATAAACAGTAGAGCATTAACTAAGAGCTTGCAAGAACCGCAATATGCACAAGACACACATGATATAAGCCAGCACAAGCTGAGTGCCCCAAAACATATACACAAAAATGTACAATATGCAACTGTCTAGAATAGTTTAAAACATTATAATTTGGCAAAAATGTGCCACATGTCAAATAAAAATAATAGCTAAAGGAAAAACAGTGTTGTGTTTGGCAAAAAGTCTTCCTTTATCTAAAACTATTTTGTCGATCCAGTTATCACAATCATAGGATTTCCTCTCATAAATCCTATTATGAACTTCTCCCAAAACAATTCTTCCTTGGCACACTTGAATTCTCTAACACTCCTTGGCACACACTATTATTTTTTCATTTCCATGCATTTTGACCTAGTTCTACCTTGTGATTCTTCAACACTCCTTAACACTCATCAACATGCATTGATATTATTCAACATGTGTTAGTGTTCCTTTTCATTCTTTTTCATGCCCTCACAATTAGCCTTACTTAATTTGCAACTTGGGAGCCCAACCAAGTCGTCCCTTGACTACAAGAGCTTGAACAAATTTTGATTACTACAACTAGACTATGTTATTGAATTTTGTATCTTGGGAGGTACTCCACAAGCCTAGTGAGATGGGTTTGTGTGAGTTCGGTCACAAATGTATCTGTTGGAAAAGAAGCCATGTGAAGGGGTTTGGGACCCAAGATAGGGTTTAAAATCTAGAAGAAAATTATAAAGGAAAATTAATATTTCCTAAGGTCTAAGTGGATAAAACTCATAATTTCTATAGGGTTCTTAAGAGGCACAGATAGGAAAATACATTTAAGGATGAATTAGTATGAAGGCAAGAACATCAAGTGAGAAGGAAATCATTTGAACAAGGAGGCGAGGAGATATGTGGTCCTAAAGTAGGACATGTTAGAGGGATGGGTAAGGGTTGCTAAAGGTAGGCCATGATCATCCACCAAGAGAAATATCATCATGTGAGGGTTCACAAGAATGTCGCATACCTTAATGGGTTCAAGCTAGGAAGTAGGATGGCATATGGTTGGTTCTCTTCTGTTAGGTCGAGCTCAAGAGAGGCAACTCATGAGAATTTGGGCTTGTTATTCTAGAGGTGTTTCTTTGTGAAAGTTGTATCAAATTATGAAATGTCAGAGAGGGTTTAGACCCTATCTTGTAGTTGTTAGTAGGTTGCAAGGTATGTGATAAAGAACAACACAAATGGAGGAGGGCCTGCACTGAAATTTAGGGCCATAAGAGAAGTAGTTTCAAGTGTAATATTGACTAAGGTAACCGTAGTTTGAGGGTCATACAGATCTAAAGTTCAGGTCTGTTAACACCCAGGTTGTTCCCTATGACTCCTAAGGGAATACGGCCGAGGTAACCACTAACCAATCTTTGGACTACAGCTTCTAGCCCAGCTATAATCAGAGAGGGCTCTCTCTGTAAGGCTTGTCACTGTTTTTATGGAGTTTTAGGCTAGTTATGAGGTAAAGGTTTGTTTTTTTTGTGTTTGGTTGGTAGGATGATTTCTGATAATTTTGAAATGTTCTCTGCAGGTAAATTAATCCATTGGGCAATGGAGTCTGTAGTTGTTGTTTCCTTGAGATCCTGGTTTAGTGCAGCTGGAATTACAGGGCCTTTATATATTTCATAAAACAAACTGTAAATTGTGATGGTGAAGTGTGAATCAACCAGTGAAGAGCAGTTAAGAATTCTTCACTGAGCTAGGATGTGAGAAAGGGACCTATTCCTCAGGAGAAATATTTGAATTCCTGAAACAATAGATCACTGTGCTGATATAGTGTGAAAGGTAGCAATTAAGAATTACACTTTCATTACCATAATTGAAGAAAACATTTATAATAGCTTAGATTGAGTTCAGGGTAATCTGTGATTAAATCCTGAGACTATTCTTTTTCCTTGCTATTAGATATTTAAAACATGGAAAACGTGAATGATATATGAAAGATAATGAACATATAACAAAGAGTAACAAGAAAACTTATTGAGCCATGAGATACGCAGGAATCCTGCAACATTCAACCATACACCAGCAAGACATCAAGAGACACAAAGCTTTGGAAATACCATCATCCTTTGTATTAATTCTCTGAAGATTTACAATAGAAGAGGAACATAATAGATCTCAAAAGATTTCTTACATCCAATGTCCAACCCCTGCTCACAAATGCGAGGGGGAATATATAGAAGTCTATTACAAAATATCTCAGGCATTGAGTCATCTGAGAGGGAAAATATCTCCACTAACTCGTTCAGAGATTGCAGATGAAAAGTTATTGCAATCTTTAATGAACTATAAAGGCTTTTAACTCCTGTCAGAACAATCTTGACCTTTGGGGCTCACGGAGTCGGTTGAGCGCTTTGATATAACTACTGAATGACGTGTCTGTGCAGCTGTAACTTCTTGTGTCTTCTCGGCCCTGTCACCTGTGACTGTTGATGCTGCTGTGGTGGCCGAAATACCTGTGCTGAGTTGGCTCAGCCTCTTTCTGCATACCTGCTGATGTGTCTTTGTCGTCCTGTGTATGAAAATTCAAATATTTTCAAAAGGAAAAATCACAATTATTGACTTTGATTTAACAGTAATCGTATCAACTCTTCCCATACATCTGATGAAGGAAACTGATGTTTCAAAATTGACCCCATGGTCTCATCAGCCTCTGTATATTTATAGAAATGAGGGGGCTCATCAAATAAATGTGTAATTTCATTCCTAATAAAAAATAGATTTTCTACTCCGTTAAAGAGGATCTGCCCTGTTACTGGTCCTACTTCTGTTGATGCACTAACTGCCTCTGAAATCTGAGTTGTTGCAAAATTGTTTACTCTCTTAGCATATTTCTCATGTGAGAGTAACTTTCCTGATGGATCCAATGGGCTAGGAAGCCCCCTGTTCTGCAATGCCATAAACCTGTTCTGGAATTTGTTGACATCCGCTTGCATGTCCTGGGTTCTTCTTTCCAGGGTCTGAATCAGGTTTCTTAATGTCAGGACCCTTTTGATTAGTGAGATGGTCTCTGTCCTATTTCCAATTCCCATTTTTATGAGCTGGGAGCTTGTCCTGTAGTTTACAACGTCTATCATTCTAGTGGCAATCTCAGGCATACTGCCTAGAGATGCCCTTGCTCGTTGTATCTCTTTATGTGCTCTTCCAATGAGCGTTATTTGCTCATGGATGGCCTCAATGTATTCCCATTGATCTGTAATATATTGGCCAATATGGCCCCATATGACCCTTTTAAGCTCAGGTGTGACTTTGTCTAATGTGAGCTCTTTTTCTAGATCAGCTATCTTTTTCTTTAGGGCCTTTACCTCCCTCTCTCTCTCGGCCACATTCTGTTTGGACTTGTCATATTTTTCATTTACTTTTGCCAGAGTGTCCTTGGCTTGATTCATCTCAGACATCTGGGACTCCAGAATTTGAATTTCATTCCTCAGCTTTTGCATATCAAGGCTTTCAGCCTGCTCTGTTGTTGGTGCTGAGGTAGTTGGTGCTGAGGTGGTTGGGGCTGCCTGTTGTACCTGTTGACTGGGAGGAGCAGTGCCTTGAGGGATTTCCTCAAGATTTATTGTTTTTGGAGGTGGCTGTGAGGTTTGCCCTGCCTCCTTTTGCTGTAATTCTACTTGTAGGGTGGCCTCTGATTCCTGCAGCTTTTCCTGAGTTTGGAGGAGCTCTTTGTATAGTGTCATTAATAGAGCAGCTGCATCCTTTTCCTGCCTTTGCTGGGCAACCTCTTCTGTTTGTGGGTGAAGAGTTGCTGGGATTTTTAACCTCTTTTTTAATGCTGCCATATCAGCATCCCTTAGCTTGAGGACTTCTTGCACAGCCTTAACATCTTTAGGATCATGCCCAAACTCTATTATAATTTCTTTTAGAGCTTTGATCCTATTGTCCTTAGCTTGAGAGGAAGCTCTTTCCAGCTCAAGCTATGCAGCAGTGTTATTCAGGCTATTCTACAGCCTGTAGTTGACCAGGGTCTTGTCAGCCAATGTGGCATAGACCATCTCACCCGTCTGTTTATGGAGCTCTATTTGATCCATTGGGTGGATGTCTTTTGATAGGACCTCTAGGTTAGTCCTAATGTAATCTGTAGCTGATTGTGGTTGCTGCACTGTAGGTGTAAAGTGTCTCATGATCATTTTTCCTTCATGTGCATCAAATGCAGACATGAGCCTTTGTTGGTTGGTAGGAGCCATGTTCAGCAGGTGATTGTAGAGTCACAGCTTTATTGGTTCATTTCTGTTCTTTATATCCTTAAATTGCTGCTTAATGCTTTTTTCTCCTCCCCTCCTTTGTGCTGAGGAGCTTACCTCTCCTACTGCTGACCTGTCTTGCTCTTGTTGTAAAGAGCTGGCTGAGGCCTCCATGCTGGGCAGGCTTGTTCCTGAAGTCTACCCCATTGGCATCTCTTCTGAGAAGGGATTTAATCTTTGCCTCTTCTCTGGTGATGAGGTAAGGGGAGTTTCCCTATCTCTTTTCCTGCTCACGTCCTCCCTTTGAGGGGTTTGGAGGATAGATGAGTCAATTCTTGAGTCCTGCCTTGGGGGTGCCATCTGTGCTGGCTGCTACTGGGTGGCCATTAGGGCCTCTGCTGTTTCTTCCCCTTGCACCTGTTGGTCCTTTTGTTGTTGTTCCTGTTGGGGTGGCTGCACTTGAGCCTGTTGTGCCTGTGGCTCTTCCATATCTTTCTCTTTGCCTTTTGCTCTAAGCCTGGCCTATGGTTTGTACTGCTACTTGATGTGCTGCAGACGATGAGGCAGCTGCTCCTGCTAGAGGTTTTGGCAGAGTGGATACCTGTGGAGGAGATTCCAAGTCAGCCATTTTCAATAAATGCCTTCTAGCTCTTTCATTCAATTCTTCTTAAGTAATTGGTTCTTCCAGTGTGTTCCTTCTCCATTTTGGTTGGTTGGCATGTCTTTCAATGTAGGGCATGGTCACATGTTCATAGCTAGAGAGCTTGTATTTTAGCCTTCCTAAGGATATGGTCATATTAGGGTCATAAGGCTTCCAAAGGAAGCTCTGTTTTAGGCCAAGGCATTCTAGTTTCCTGTCAGCTTCTTTCCAGCCTTCCCTTTTGTTCAAGATAAGGTGGCCCAATTGATTTTTTACTTTTAGCTATGCCTTCTTGCCCTTGCCTGCAAAGTGCACTATATCAGCATTGTCAAATTGCCTGAAATATTCTAAGGCAAACAGTCTCATAGGCACATACTTGGGCAATCTGTATGGGTGCAACTCACACCCATATATTCTGATTACAGTATAGTGTTGGTAAAAGTACCAATCCCCTATGCTGTATGCCTTGGATAGCTGCAGAATCCTCTGCATCTCATCAGCCAGTCTAGCAGGGGGTGAGGTTAAGAATAAAGACATGGCTGGATGGATGAAGAGGTCTATGAACTCATAGTATGTATATGGAGAGTATGTGCTTAGGTGAAACACTGAGGTCCAGTACACCACTGACCTTGGATTGCCTGCTGGATCAGTTCTTTTGATCTCAAAGGAGAACTTCTCATGTTGGTAGTATAGGATGAGGTGGTAAATGTAGGAGGTGTATCTGAACACCTTCTCTCTAGACAAGTTCAAGAACTGCTCATGCATCTTATCTGAAATGTATGTAGCATAGTCATAACAGATAGGAGTCTTGCCAGGGGAAAACATTGGCATCATTACTAGTACAGTTTCCTCAATAAATTCCAGTGACTTGTACCCCAAAACTGAACTAATCATGTATGCAAGGTCTACACCCAGTTGATTGAGGTAGCCATCAAAAATGGGAGGGTGCAGCACTGTGTCAGAGTTTGTGATGAACAATTGGTTAAGCTTCAGGATCTGTGCTTCTGTTAGTATCTTGGCTCCTTGGTTGATCAAGTCCATTATGTACAAGGGGACCAATTTCTTCTGGGTCTTGAACTGTAGCATTTCTCTGATGGCCTCAGGGGTCATGTAGAATACCACTACACCTGTAGGGTCAAGCACAGCCCTCTGCATGGGGTCATAGCAGACAGCACATAAATGAATCAGGTCAGGGAACTGGTTGACCTGAGGGAGCTTGAATATTGGGAGGAAAGAATCCCAAATGCCTAGAATGTTTGTCCCATCCTTATGTCTAGCTTTGAGCTCATTTAATAGATGAATGTGGAACTTGCATTTTGATGAGCAGTCCTCTGAGATTTGGTAGTCTAGGTCTGCCAAATCCTGCCACTCCAGCTCTCTCTGGGGGGCATTTTGGGGAGCAACATTGAGGGCTACTGGTGCCACTGGAGTCTCCATGTTTGTTTGGATACTGCCTTGTAAGCAAATTGTTGTTTCTTGGGCTGGAAGAGCACTGTCTGAGCGTAAAGGTAAACTGAAAAAAGCAAGGTAATAGGGTAAGTCCACAGCAGTTGAAATACTATTCTTGTCTTTGAGAAGGCAAATATTAGCCTTTCACAGGCCTTTCTCAGCAATTTAGTGCAGGTTTTAGGTTCTAGTTCACGACTGCGCGAATCGAAGAATGCAGGCTCTTTCACTAAAATTTTCAATCTAGATGGCTCGGCTGGTGAAATTCGACCGTCAATTTTCCAAGAGGGAGTTGGGTTTGAGTAGTTTTATGGTGATTTTTAAGCGTTTTCTGTGCTTAAGGTGTTCTTAGCAATTACTGAGAAAAACCAGGTTTCAAAGAGGTTTTTACGGACAAATACCTGGCAGTTGGATTGCTTGGGTCGGAACAACAGGTGGGTACGCACGCTGAAGCTCTCTGGTTGGTTTTGAACTGGTTGGCGAATTCTTCGTCGTAAAACGCATGTAGAGGGTGTAGAATTGTTTTTGCCAAAAAGTGCAAAAAACATGTAATTTTGGCAAAATATGGCTTTTTTGGCTTATTGGCGCCCTTTTTTAAATGACGTCACCATGACGTCAGCAAGTGGGTCCAGGTTGGATGACGTCAGCAGGACATCATCGGGTGACGTGGCGGCCTAAGACCGGTCCACGGGGGCGGTGAGGTGGTGAACAAGTGGACCAGGGCGGGGGGCGAGGGTCGGCCTAACACAGGCGGTAAGAGGATGCTGACATAGGCGGACAGGTGGCGCAATATCGGGCTACCTCTTATATGGCGGGGAATCTGTCAGAGGGGGCTACGATGGACTTTGGGGTGACGTGTGGACCTGCATGACATCAGCATCTGACAGATATCGGAGGATATCTGTCGGACGTTGGGGCCCCTCTGATACGAGCGTCGACCGTTGGATTTAAAGAGCCTGATCTGACGGCTATCGGGATGGGGACCTGCACGGGCGATACGGTCATCGGGCAGGGATTTAAATAATAATTTTTAGTGGTAATTGCGCCCGTCGGGACCCTTTGGGATTTTAACAAATTTCAATGTTTTTCCAATGTATTTCTTTGTTAAAACGTATATAGCCGATGACTTTAGAAAAAGGCAAAATAGAGGGTTTTTATGAAATTTTTCGCAAAAACGCGTAAAGGATTAAAAACTTAGGATAGGCGGGTTTTTAATGAAATTTCGTGTAAAGGCGCAAAATGGCTCCCGACCTTAGGATAAGGTGGGGAAAGTGGGTTTCATCATATTTTTTTTTTGCCTTTGAGTGGGTATAAGGGTGCAAAAGGGTTTTTTCAAGGGTTTTTAGGCAAAAATGGAGAGTTGGCTAGGTAGATGAGTTCTGATGGAGAAAAGAGGTTAGGATTGGGTTCTTGAGCTTAACCAGGTGTTAATTCAATTCCCTAGTAATGAACCATAGGGCTATAATGCCAGGAGGGGGTATTTATACATTGCTTGGGGTTTATACACCATGGTGTTATAATAGTAGGGAAGGGGTGACATAGGGAGTTAAATAATACAAGTTAGAGGTCAATATGGAGGGAGAAGGTGAATAAAGAGTGGTATCACTAAGTTTTCTTGGGAAGAACTTAGTTTTAAGAGTAGATCAAAATGAAAAGAACTTTACACAAGAAATGTGGCTTCTAAAGGCCATAAGAACCAACATAAAACCTTGAATCTCTCTTATCAACACATCTTGTGAAGGGAGGTTAGTAATGAGTGATAAACAAAGGGAAAAAGGGAAGTTAGACATGCTCCATTGTGTTGTTTTCCTTGTATTTGGTTAGCAAAGTTCAGCTTGGAAGGAACACCACTTCTGCAACCCCATCTACTTACCCAACTAATTTGCCTAGCATTTTTTGTTTCTTCTTGGAGGGTGCACTTGGACTTGCAGACCCTTTATGTGCCTTTTCTTTTTCCATTGGCTTTTTCCTTTGATTTCCTATCTAGCACTACCCTTATTTCTTCCAAGGCCCCAGATTAAGCAGTTGGGAACCTTAGTTTTCTCTGCCTAACTACTGATCTGCCAAGATTAAACAGTTTGGATAGATTTCTTTCTCTATTCTACAAAAAAAATTGAAAACATGGCATGATCTAGATTGGACTGTTGGATCATCCATCAAAACTTTAATAGGCATGAAGGCATGTACACACCTTGTCTTGTCTTGAAAATATGGGATCTTTGTAGCAGCAAAGCAGAGCATATTTAGCACTTGAATTTGCCCATCATGAAATATGAAACCTATTGGTATAGGTATCCAACAGGTGGTAGTTACGCATATCACTTGTGACAATCATGTTTTGGAGAGTGAATCTTTGAGCATTGAATAGAGTCATGTTGAGTCATGTTGCAGTCATATACGGGATCTTTGGTGTCATTGTGGGAGAATTATCCTTCATTATATAGCCTCATATCTCTCATTATGTAATCGTGTAATATTCTTGTTATCTTTTGGTCATTGGTTATATGGAGTCAACATTTAGTTAAGTTGCTTCTTGTAAGTGGAAAGGAGGTTAATTACATGGAAACGACAAACGTTTTGAATAGCAGCAAGAAGAAGATGTTTGTAGCCTCTTATAGCCCTATGAAGGGGGAATTGTTCAATAGAGAGGAAAGCATGGTGTTGGCTAGAGGTTTGTGATGAGCCTCATAAATGGGTAACTATATGGGCTCATTTTACCTCCTAACGTAGTCAAACAAACCATTCTCTTAGCTTATTATATGATTTTCTGATTATATTTATGCTTATAGAGTGAGTTGAGCTAGTTATTGTGCCATGTGGTCAAACATGTATTGAATGAAAATTATTGATGATTTTTGAGGTCAAAGTCAAGGATCCAGTGAACAAATGGCAAAAATAACTTGAAGTGGATAGAGAAGAGGACTTATAGGAGGGAATCCCCCTCATTTATTACTCCTCACTTCAAATTCCCTTTCATTCAGCTCAGAGTACAAGCAGCTGAATCATGCACTAGAAGACAGTCGAGCAAGTGGAGGATGACTAATGATTATCTCGAGTTTTGGGAGCCAAGCCTCCATGATTTTAAGGAAGATGTTGGCAGCTTCATTTGTATAAGTAGAGAGGCCTAGGGCCTCACTAGGGTTCGAGCTTATCATTTTGTGACAGTTTCATGTAAGCTTGCTATTGTTTTGAAAATAGAGATGGAATCCTTTCTTAGCAGCACTGAGTTACCTCAAAGGGCTAAAGCTCTTGGGTTAGGGCCCAATCCAAGCAACCAAGCTCCACTTTACTTGTATTTGTATGATTTTTTTCAGTTTGTTGTTAGATGTATTCCTTTCATGGTTAAGAATATGTTTCTTTTGATGATTTAGTAGTTTGCTTCCATTTGTGCTTTCTGTACTAGGTTAAACAGTGACCAGAAAAGATTCAAAAGGCTAGCAATAGTGTTTTGGCCTCTCTTCCTCCCTCCGGGACCATGATTTGAGGAAAAGACTCTCTTACTGCCCCAAAAATACAGATTTTCCTCCTTCATAGGACTTCTAGTGTTTGTAGCTTTTTAGTAGGTTAATAGTCCAGCTTTGCTTGCTTTAGATCTTCTTCATCATGCTCACTTCCTGATTTTCAGTAGTCTTCTTTCATGCTTTCCTTTCCTACAACATTTCTCAACATTTCCTTTCATAGATCATAGTTTAGGCCATTTTTATGCAAAACTCTATTTTTCCTAGATGCATTCATTTACTTATTGTTTGATTTCCTTAGTTGACTTTCAGTTTCTATGCAGCAAATCTCTTCCAGAAGTAGTCCAACTTATCAACAATCACACCCTCCATCTGATCCATTCCCTATTGGTCCCCCAAACCTCACCTCAATTATGCCTTAGTTTCCTACATTTTTCCTAGAATTTCTTCCTCTCTCCTTGAGAAAATCTATTCATCTTCCTCTCTCTTGGTGGTTCATAGTAGACCATGGGCACCCTAACACCTCATTCCAACCTTCATCCACCTTTTTCACCCACTCTCACACCCTCAGAATAGTGAAAACTACTCTCAGCCTCCTCCTGTAGGCCTCTTGTAGGACGTTGTTTTCCTCTTGTAGATTTCCTGTGTCCTCCTATAGATTTTCCTGTAGGCTTTCTTTTGAAGGCCGAGTGTGGAAAAATCCTCCATAAGGCCACCTAAGACCTCCTAGGACCCATCCACACCATCCCACATCCTCTCAAGTATCAAAACCACCCTCCAATGCCACCTATTCATTGCCACACTAACACAATAAATTACATGCATGTCAAATTCACATAAAAATACGTGAAAATCCAAAAATATGTTCTTTGCTTATTTACTTCCAAAAATAGCATAGTTAGATGTTGTTTACTTCCTCGAGTAGGCAATTGCATTCCTTTCATGGTTTTGATAGTGCTTTCTACAAAAGTAGACTTAATTGGTTAATTAGGATTTACTAGGGTTGCTTTACATTTCAGTCTTTCTCCTTTCTATAGTTAGAATAACATCTGTAGAGTAATATTTCTTTCCTTCCATCACATATAGAGCTTCTTCTGGAATCCATAGAAGTTGGCTTGAGCTCCTAGTGATCTTGCGCTGGCTAACCAAGTGACAACCTACAGTGAGAACTAGTACTTGTGCATACAGCACCGACGCTTCCAAGTTTGTTACGAACTACCAAGTTGATAAAGAGTAAAGTAGGTAGCCCAGGAGTTGCAGCATTATTGCTGCAATACTAGTGCTCACCACTTTTTTGTGCCATTGTTGGGGAAGCTTCAGAGTATTACTACTTTCTTCTATTTCCTATTGCAACATTATGCTAATAGTTTATTTCAGAAAAAGTAGACTAGTCATTTCTTTTCTTTCAAGTTCTGCATTTCCTTTCTTTCCTTTCAATTCTGCAAATTTCATTCCAGCAAATTCATTTCAGTTAGTTGCAATTTGTTTTGTTCAATCAATTTCATTTTCTGCAGGTATTATCATTGTGGGGAAAATAAAAATACAACCAAAAATATTTCCTTTCATGCCTCGTAGGAATAGAGATAACTCAAGAAAATTTTTGCCCAATGCCCCCACTACTTCACACAGCCAACCTTCTCTCTTCTTCGGTGGTTGTGATCATCAAGAACCCTTAGGTGAACATGAAGAAGAAGAAAAAAAAATTCCTTTGGAGCCAATGGCCGAAAACATAAATGCTAGGGTGAATGGAGAGAGAATAGAGGGTACCTTTCCCATTTGGGAGACCAATGGGGACACAAAAATGAAGAATATAAGCCCTTCCGCCCTACCTCATTTCCATGGTATAAATAAAGAAGACCCTAACACCTTCTTGTTCTAGTTTGATGTCAATGTCAAACTCATGACTATGCAGAAGATGAGCAAAAGTTGAAATTGTTCCCTTCTACTCTCCTCATAGTCTTCCAAGGACTCATCGCATCCTATGGTCATTCGGAAGCGATGAGTCCCTGGAAGACTATGAAGAGAGGTTCCAGCTCAGTTGCAAAAGGGTCAAGTGTAAACTTGACCCTGAGTCTCTAAAGTTGGTCCTACTCAAGGGAATCTGGGAAGACCTTCTAGACACCCTCCATCTGCTGGCTGGGGGAGACATCTACCAACTACCCTATGAGGACATAAAGCCTATTTTTAGAAACCATTCTAGGGTAGCTAGAATGAAAGGTAGGGGGAGTCAACCCATAGCCAATACCTCTTCCTCCAATTCATCCATTAAAGGATAAATTGGAAACATGTTGGAAGACTTCAAGAGTGATATGCTACAGACTCTTGCCATGCAAATGGACACCTTAATATCAAAAGGAAACAAGAGGAAGCAGAGAGGGCTTTGGCCATTTTTTTCCCTAGATGCACCACGAGGCATCCTAGGAATGAATAACCATTGAACTCTATAGAGGTGTGTTCAATCTGTGAAGAAAATAATTCGACAGATAAGTGCCCTTCCTTGCCCGGTCTTAACGTTGTATACCAAGGCGCCGAAGGAGCCATTGAATAGATCTATTACATATACCAAAGGAGGCTGCATGGACCTAGACCATACCAGTAGGGGATGCAAGGGAAATCTTAGGCATACTACAACCCCAACCAAGTTCCCCCCATACCTTCGTGGGGTCCCCCTACTCATCCTTCCTGGTCCACACCACCTCCTTGGTCCTTCACATCTCAATATCATGCCCAACTAGCCACCCATTCATTTCAATCGTATGCTCAGTCGTAGCCTCAGTGTAATGCATCTCATCAGGGGTGGAGGCCCCAATACAACTATCTTCCCACTCTTATACCTCCATCACCTGCCCAACCACAACCATTACCTTTTGCTCCACCAAGGCAACCCCAAATGCCTACCCAACCAAATCTGAACCCGAACAATAGACAGACTCAGCAAGCGTATAGTATGCCCAACTTATGCTGTGGAGATTCAAGAAATAAACTTGCAATCTCAGAAATTTCTCCCAGCTAGCTAGCCTCCACCTAGGGAGGTTGAGGAAGATAAAGAGAAAATAAACCTAAAGAAAATCCACCCTTTCCTGAGAGACTATCCATAACAGTCTCGCCTACCCTAGAAGATACTGAACTCCTGGGAGAATTGAAACATTTATGTGTAAAGATACCACTTCTCCAAGCCATAAAATATGTGCCTATCTACAATAAGTTGATCAAAGAGAAGTGATTTAGGCATCCAGGAAGGCGCAAGAGAGATGCCCCAACCATCAATGCCATAGGACAATTGTCTGACCTGATGTTGGGGTAGGTAATCTGTCCAAAATATTTGGACCCGAGAAGCCCAGTAGTTGACGTCCACATCAATGGAGCAATGATCCTGCATACCTTGATTGATCTGGGACCTGCCATTAATGTGATGACAATGGACAAAATTCTCAAACTTAACCTCCAAGGCTCCTTGAGAAAGACCATGACAGTGCTACAAATAGAAAACTACTCCACTATGACCCTTAAGGGGATTGTGGAAGATGTGATCGTCTCCATTGATTCCTGGGAGTACCCTGCTGATTTCTTAGTTCTCCAACCAAAGGAAAATCTCACTGGGTATCCTCTCATTTTGGGAAGATCCTAGTTGGCTACAGTCGATGCCTACATCAGCTATTGAGCTGGGAACATGACCCTAAAGAATGGGCACATGTCTAAGCAGTTAATCTTATATCCTCTTGCCCAACCCTTGCTAGAAAATGATCTAGCTCTCTATTTGGAGGAGGTGGATGAGCATGAAGTTTATTTTGCACCACTTTGTACAGTAGAAATCTCCATGGGAGGAAAACCGCAAGATGAGGATGATATGATTGAAAATTTAATTCAGAATCCACCTCCTAGTGTATCACCATTAGAAGACATAGTAAGAGAAACCCAAAACAACCCCTCAACTGATCTCTATGTGGTCGATCCTACTTTTCCCTATGTAAAAAATATATATTTCGGCCCAGAAAGAACATTGAAAATCAATCTGTTCCTATCTACTTCCTAGGGGAAGGAGCTATGTAGCCTGCTGAGAAAACATCTAGATGCCTTCGCCTGGAGTTATAAGGAAATGAAGGGAGTGCACCCTTTAGTATGTACTCATCATATATACATCAAGGAAGATTGCAAACCAGTCAGGCAGCCTTAGAGGAGGATGAATCTAGCACTTGAACATTTTGTTAAGGAGGAACGACACAAATTGCTTGATGCAGGATTCATCTATCCCATCTTTGATAGTGAATGGCTCTCTCCTTTGGTGCTAGTGTTCAAGAAAAATGGTAAGTGGATAATATGTGTCAACTATCGGGAATTGAACAAAGCCATTAAAAAGGACCATTTTCCTTTACCTTTCATAGATCAAGTGTTAGATGGTCTGGCACGGAAAAAGATTTTCTCTTTCCTAGATGGGTTTAGCAGGTACAATCAGATTCAAATCAGCCCAGAAGACCAAGATAAGACTACTTTCACTTGTCTTTGTGGTACCTTTGCATATTGGGTCCTTCCTTTTGGTTTGTGAAATACTCAAGCCACTTTCCAAAGAGCGGTATTGAGTATATTTTTTGAATTGGTTCATGATGCAATAGAAATATACATGGATGATTTTACTCCTTATGGCTCTAACTTTAAAGAAGCTTTATCTAACCTAGGAAAATTTCTAGATAAGTGTATTGAGATGAACCTATCATTCAATCAGAAAAATGTGAGTTTTTGATGACTAAAGGTGTTATGTTCCTATACCAATAGGTGTCATAATTTATGATTGACATAGTTTATCTCTATAATATGTACATATCTTTGCTTTTTGCAAATGTTTTCCGTATTCAAAAATTCAAAAAATCAAAAAATGTAAAAAGGGTATGTCCTAAAAGAAAAATAAAAGGACAAAAAGCATAAAAAGGTCAAAAACGATAAAAAAAAAATATGAACCCCAAGAAAGAAAAGACCATGAAAGTGTGCAAGTCCAAATGCCACTACTATTTACTTTTCTGCATAATAATGATTGTGTGCAACTTGTTATTCATGCCACAATCCATGGTAATCAAACAATTTAATCTTGGTTGTTCCATGTTTTGAATTTCATGGTTAGAGATAGAGAATAAAATCTAACCAAACTATTTAATCTTGACAGATAAGTATATAGGTAGAGTAAATAAAGGAGCTCAGCAGTTGAATATGAGCCCTTGGATGTAATAAGGATAGACTTAGATAGATTTCCATTGTAAAAGAAAAAGAAAAATTTTCATAAGGGTTTGCCAGCTTAAGTGCACCCTAATAAAGAGGAGAAAAAATGGTAGGATGTGTAAGTGGGTAAGTAGATGAATGGTTGTAGAATGGTGTATGATGAATGATTAGTTGAAGCCCATATCATTTTATTTCATCATCACGTTACTTTGACAAGCATGGATAACAATGAGACATTTGAAAAGTCACTTGATTAATTTCCTCATTCATTTTACCCCTTATTGTAACTAATTTCCCATGAGAAAAGTCAAAAGTACCTAAAACCTTAAGTTAAAGAGGCTCAGAGCATTTCTCTGACTTCTGGAGGGACCGGATCCTCGACCTAATAACTTATATAGTCTAAGTGCTAAATCCCCTTACCAACATTCACTCCCTTCATCATTCACTCATTTTCCCTAAAACCCCCTTTTCCTAAAGTAAAATCACTACTTGCAAAGGAAAAGTAATTACCCCCCATACAAAACTCTCAAAATGCAACAAAGCCTAAGTTATAATGTTTAAATGCGAAAATGTCAATACATGTCTCAAGAATTTTACTTAGCACATTTCCATTTCCATTTTCATATTAACATCTAATTTTATTTATATATTTAACTCTGAAAAATAAACCCCTTTCCCGTATTAGTTAATTAAAATCCCAAGTGTTAAATATCCCACCCCAAAGTTTCAAATATAAACCATAAATAGTAAATAATCAAATGGATTAATTAGTCAATTTCTGACTAATTAAGAGCCATAACCTCTCCGCTGCATTAAAAAAGGAATTAATTAATCAACCTGTGATTAATTAAGAACCTTCCGCCAATCGCGTCACCCCCGACGTCATTAACATCCCTAATCTACCATTACTATCCTATCAGGCCCCTCCATTAAAACTCGAACAAGTCCTTTCCTCGATCACCGTATGATCTGACACCTTCATATCTGATAGCCAACTCTCATATCGGGTGGCTGCCAATGCTGAACTTTACCCGCCCGATATGAGCGGTTTCACTATTCCCCCGCCGCTACGTGTCACCCGATGAATGGCATCGGGTGGACCTCTCCCAATACCACTACACCCTCATAGGTGGTGCGATAAAATCCACTTACCACCCCCACTTACCACCTTCACTAAATGACAAAATGTCCCATCCGTTAACTGGCGCCAACTGTCATTTTCATCGTACCCGCCAAAACATTGAATTTGCCAAATAAAAACAAAAATACTCATTATTTTGTCCTACCAAGAAAAGAAACTTATGTTCTCCATGCACACAGAGAGTACGTTCAAGCCATCACCCTACTTTCAACAATCAACTTTCAGAAGCTGCTAAATTCCAGATCGCCATTGCAAACACATGTAATGTAAAGAGTGCACCAGAGCCATTTTTTCTTTCATACAGCCTTAACCAAGTATTTACATGCTTTAATAAGAAAACCCTATTTTCATATTCAACCTGGACTAAATTGCTATGAAAATCAAGTAAATTTAGTGATAGCATGCAATTCGACAGTTTAGAAACCCCCTGAATCAACCCCATTCTTCACAAACTCCTTGAAATTTCCTACCCTCGTCCTTGAATCCACAAGAACCAAGGATGGATGTTCCAGTTGCCTTGAATGTCATGCCAATTACCACTCCCCATAGGGATATAGACCATCTTCCCTTGGATGATAAATATTTTCAAATAAAAGACCTCATCTTTGATGAAACCCCTCTGAAATTATATTGCAGATAATAAGATAATTATCTGAACCATGCAGATAATATAGGTCTCTGGGAATCAAACCTGCCCAAGTATCAATTTCCCAGTGTTCACGTTTTCCTTGAAATTGTTCACTAGCACTGCCATGCCAACTATGACCCCACTATGAGAGTTGTGATGTCCCTTGACTAGAAAATCCTATTCACCATTACAGTTGAGTCCATAAACAAAATGTTACAATTGTTGCCTGGTCAAGATCTCACCCCCCTCACCATTGCTGATTTAATTGAAAGATTTGCTAAGCTATCAAGTTCTAGAAGTACTCAAATCCTCCAAACCTTCATTTCTGAAGAAAAATACATGCCAAAGGAACCCAATCCTTACATGTCAGCCTTCTTTTCTGATCTAGGCAAAGACATCACAACAATGCTATCATGCATTCTGGGTTCCACCACTAATGAGTATATAGATGAAACTATTTTTGCCGGTATGTCTATATTTACCCCCAGTCAATCTCCTATAGTCAAGTTTGATTATGCCAAATTCATAGCAGATAAAATGCATGATCAATTTATGAGACTCGAAAATGAGAGGGTGTTCAAGTATTCGTCGGTCCTGTATCATTTGTTTCTTTATTACCAAACTGATAGGTTTCCCTTCTCTATACAAAAGCTTGATACTAAAGGAAATCCTAGATCTATCATTTTTTTTACCTCCCTATTCAACAAGCCAAGCTCTTCTCATTATCCATACACTGATTTTATTGACTTATTTGTATATCCAATAACTACAATGTTATTAGGAAGCCCCCCTCCTAGAATCAGTGTAGATATTAAGAGGGTTCTCTAGCTCCCCAAACAATATAAAGTTGGGGATTGGTATTTATACCAAAACCATACCGAAATCAAGATTTATGGGTGTGAGCTGCCTCCATATAAATTACCTAGATATCTCCCCATTCAATTATTTTCCCTAGAGTACTATAGGCAAATGATTAATTCTGATAAAATTCACTTTGTAAAGACCAAGAAGAAGGCCCAGATGAGGATAAAGGATCATCTAGGCCCATTTATTTTCCATAACAGAGAATTTGAAAAGGTAGCAGTTGAAATCCTTGAGAGATTGAGATTAAAAAAGAGTTTCATCTAGTCTTATGACCCTCATGGATTCATTTGTGAGAGAAGGAAAAAACATAAGCTATCACCATATATCCACCATAAGATCCCTGAGATTGAACAATATGCCAACCAATCAGAATGGTTAGAAGGCACACTGATAGATTAAGACAACACACAAGTTGAAGTTGAAAATGTAATGGTGGACTTAGAAAGAAGATTTGATGAGGATTCATTTGTACAGGTGTTTGGAGAAACTTCATCCAGAAAGTAGTCGCAGGAACCCAGTACACAACCATCAGAGCAGCAAGGAACCTCAGAAAGAGCAGAAGATTCAAAACAACAAGAAGAATCTGAGTAGCCCAAAATCTTAGAGGAGCTAGCTCAACCTTAGAAAATCACGGGAAGCCCCCCTATGTTGCAGAGTCCCCTCAATGAGGAAAGAGATCTTAAAAGAGATAGAGAAGAAGTCACTCCTTCCAGAATGTCTATTGATCAAACTTTTGCTAAAAGGAAAAGGTTGAATCCTTATTTAGGAGAAGAATATACTGAGGAGACCACAGGCAACACAGTGACAGAAAAGACAGATAGTATGCATACTATCCTAGCAGGTGGTACACTGTCCACCTCCCAAATACAGGCATTGGAAAGACAACAAAGCATAGAAGTGTCTTCTTTCAGACCTTTCTTTGAGAAGAGCTTAGACATTAAAGGGAAATACAAGGAAATCAAAGCAAGGAATGAGAAATTAAAAGCCCAAACCTATGCCCATTACCTCGAAATGGCTCCAACTAATCAAACCAGGTTTATGTCATCTTTTGACATAAAAGAAGGAAAAATGCAAATGAGTTTCTTGAACCAACTATACAACAGCCTAAGTCAATGGCTGACTATTTGAAAACTGATTTTGAAGTTTTGTCCATGGATATCCATCTGATTAACCAAATAGAACTACATAAGCAGATTTGTGAGATGGTCTACTCTACATTGACTAGTAAAGACATCACTGCACACCAATTGCAAAATTATTTTCATAACACAATAACGCAGCTGCAACCTAATAAAGCCTCCTCACAAGCTAAAGATGTCAGAATAAAAACTTTAGAATATCTGGTGATAGAATTGGGACATGATCCCAAGGATGTCAAAGCAGCTGAAAAATTGATCAAAAAGAAAAATGATGTTATAGCTGCATTAAAGAAACAACTCAAGATCCCTCAACTCCAACATCCCCAAACTGCAAAAGTTATAGAGAAACATAAGGAAGAAGAACTTATGGACCTAGTCCCTAAGTTAAATGAATAGCTAAAAGAAACTGAGAGAGAATTGGAAAATATAATATAGTCTAAGCAAAATGAGCTGGCCATCACTCGTCACACTGTCATACCCACAGTTTCATCAGCAGTACACTCTACTTTGGCAATTGTCTTGGCACCAACACTTCCACTGGTAACAACGCTACAAGTAGTAGAAGTTATTCCTACTATAGGTATGTCAACTAGCACAGGGACAATAGAAAAAAAACAGATGAAGTAATCAAAGCCATGGAACAGATGAGTATCTAGGCTACTGAATTAAAGAAGCTCTTAGAATAGATATCAAGCATGGAAACAAATTATGAACTGGTAGAAATTCAAAACAAAGAAGAAGAAAGGAAGAAGAAAAGAATTGAGGAGAGAATCAGAGTCCTGGAAAAGGACTTAACACTAGAAAAGCCACTAGGAGATATGAGAAATATATTGTGGGCCAATATCATTGATTCCATCAATGATATTTGGCATTCTATCCAAATAATTTTTTAACAAACTGAGCTAGTCAAGATAGTTATGGAAGCTATACAAAAGACCAAAGAAGAATTAGGAGATAAGCCTAAAGAGCAAATCAATTGATTGACTTCTTGAACAACAAGAACAAGTACCAATTGGATACATTAAAGATTGAAGATAGAATAGCCACCATTCTTGAAATTAAGAAAGTTCTTACTAAGAAGAATTTGATGCTCAACTTGGAGAAAAGGTGTCAAAGTATTCAAGTAGATATAGATGACTTCATGTTGAAGTATGGCATCTTGAGAGAGAAATGTCTTCCAAGCCCACTGGTCATAAATGACAATTTGATAACATAGAATGACTACATCGAGAGACTAAACAAACAAGCCAAGAGCCAAGCTAGCTCTTCAATAGTAAAAGCACTACCTACAGGAAGGGTGCTTTATGATGGCTTGGAAAACCTCTTTTACATAGAACATGAAGTGAAACACCTTTTCACCAATAGGCCCAATTTTGTTAAATATACAGAAGCCGATGAAGTGTACAGGAAAATGATCAGAATGAAAATACCGAATGATGAATGGTGGACCAGTATGACTGATATACTATAAAGTTACCATAGTAAATCCATGAAGCAAAAATATTTACTACGGTAAAGTCTGGTAAATACAAGTAAAGAGTATCAGCACAAGTAAAGAGTATTAGCATAGGTAAAGAGTACCAATAGGTGAAGATAAGAGTGAATTCTAGCACACAATTACCAAGACAACTGCATGAGACAAATTCGAATTCCAGCATCCAACACATTCACAACTAGAGGGACAACAAGCAATCTGTTTTCCATCTGTCTCTATTGTTTTGTGGAAAAAAACTTTTGTTTCCTATAATAAATCTCGTATAGTTATGAGATATTTTGTAATATTTTTGTATAAATACTTCAAAAATTGAATTAATTAGGGTGGATTGAAAAAACATTTTTGTATACTTCTGTTTTGAGCTAAAGGAGCTACTGTAATCAAGGTTGGACTAGTTTACTAGGATTGAATAAAGCTAAGGACATTTCACTCAATTCATGTGCACTGTGAGAAACAAATAAGTATCATTTCTCTAAGTTTGAATATTGTGTTCCTTTATGTTATGAAATATCATATGTGTTTTCTTATAAATTCTTAAAAGCAAACAAGGAAAACTACTATCGAAATTTGCTTAAATGCTCATTGTTTTAATTTTTTGCTCATTTAATCTTTTCTAAGAAATTGCTTTAGTCTGGGAATTCTTAGTTGCTCCATTACTTCTATAATTCATTCCTTTTATTGGCCCTTGGTATAGGATTCTCAATTGCCCTTGCTATTCGCCAATCTTCCCTTCTTCAACTTGATCCCTGCTAAGGATTCTTCATTGCCCTTGGCCCTGGTCAAGTTCTCCATCCATAGAAACTTTTAGATTTGTCCCTATTGTGCTATCTTGCCTTGTGAACTCTTACCTTAGTGATTAATCAAATCCTAATAAACCCTTCCTACTCGATTCCATAGCCCAATAGCCCGGATATTTTCTCTACCCATCTATTTCCATTAATTCCACCAAACAAATCACAACAAATCCCTTGAGCATTAATAAATAGCCTAACATCATATCAAAACAAAGCTAAATCATAAAGAGAGAGCCCTCTCTGAGTGTATATTGGCTAGGATCTATACTTTAAAGATTGGTTTGTAGTTACCTTGGATCTTTTCCTTCTTCTGATAACTTCTAAGGAAACTCTAAGTGATAACATAGTGGTGACTTCACTGGGGATCGAACAAATCCTCAGCTAAAATAAACCTTTGAGAAACCTAGAAGTTTAATTTAAATCATCTTAAAGGATTGTTAGAAGTTATCGTGAAAGTTCATAAAAGAAAATAATTTAAAAGACTTGAAATCTGGCTTCAGGAAGAACTCATTACACCAGGGCTAACACTGACCCAAATCCTCTCCTTATGTTTGAAAATCCCAACTTGATTCCAAGAATCCTTAGAAGACAAGAGAGTTCAGACAGCCCTAGACCTTTGTTCAGATCACACTCCTTGCCAGTTGAGTGGTCGTTCTTGGAAGACCTCCCTTTTGATGAACATTTTGAACTTTCTTTGTTTACAACCACATCTAATAGTGAACTATTGGACCTAGTCCAAGATCCAGAATTCCTCAAAGAACTCGAAACCCAATGAGCCAATTTTTCAATTGATCGATATTTGTAGAGCTCCACTCAATCATCCCTGACCGTTGATAGAACCCCTGAACTTTTTGAAACAACATCACTTTTCTGAAGTCCACTCCACCCCTCCATTCATCCCTTCACTTCCTCTCCAACCAATCATCACCAAATAACCCACCAGTACCTCTATTTCTTCTTCCACAACCCAAACACCTCCTATTACCCCAACTCCCGTTCACACTACTACCCAACCTAGAATCATGGCCAATAGATATGCCCCTCATGATGCTTGCCCCCCAAGGTGCAATGCCACATGACTATCAAAGTAAAATTGCTACCTTTGATGGCATTGGAACATATACAACCCTACAACACACTAGGAAAATGACAGATTACTTTGAAATTTATGAGATCGATGTGGCTGATGTCCAAATGAGAGTTTTTGTTGAAAGTCTAGTTGGGGAAGTGAAACTTGGTTTAGATCCTTGGCCCCTCAAAGCATAGATAGTCTAAGAGTCCTTTACCATCAATTCTTGAATAAGTGGGAAAAGAAGAAGAACACCCTCCAAATTTTATCTGAATATAAAAACCTCAAAAGGGGTCCCCATGAAACTATTTAGGACTATTGTACCAGGTTTAATATTGTATATAATGCTATCCCACTTGACCTTAGACCTCCCCCTAGTTTAGCCCTAATCAAATTTCTAGATGGATTTGATTCAGATATGGCTTTTCAATTAAGAGAAATAAATCCTTCCACCCTAGAAAAAATCCAAAGCATAGCATTAAGTGTTGAAGCTAACCTGCTTGCTAAAAGAGATAGAGCTAGGAGTGAAAGAAAGATACCTTTGAAGGAGGAAACTACACCCTTTAAACAAAAAATCGATGCTTTAGCTGAAGGGATGGAAAGAATATTGGATAGAGTTGAAATTATTGAAAGAAAACCCCAGTGGGATAACCAACAAGCTAATCTAGTAAGAAATCATAATTCTAGGAAAAACCAGAACCAAAATACCGGAAAGAATATTCCTGACCAGAATATTAGACCACCTTTCCAAGAAAATTATGCAAAAACCTCACACTTAGAAGACCCTGAGCAAGACACTCAAATAAATTTGATGGGTTTAGACGATGATGAAGATATATTCCTAACTCAGGATGACCAAGAGTCACACGTGCTCCAACAGTTCCGAACCCAAGAAAGGGAATCATTTGATTTCAAACAAGGGTATGACTCTGCTATTTTTGAAGTACATAAATAGTATAATTTAAGAAGAAAAAGAAAAATTGATGCCCCAGAACAAAACCAGAAAAAAACTCCTAATCATTCTGAAAAAATTAAAATAACTCCAGTAACCCAAACCCTTCAAATCCTATCTAGATCAAATCAGAACCCCCCAGACCCACCATTGAAGATGTAACTGATAGTCAACCCACGGATGAACAACCTTCCACTTCATTTCCCTCCAAGGAAAGAGTGGAAAAATCTCCACATATTATACTAGAAAATCCAACAAAACATGCTCCAATCCTTGAAAAAAAGAAAACACTACTACCAAAGTTTCAAATGCTCTAACAGATAAAGCACCTTTTCCCTTCAATCTGGGCACTGAGGTTGCCAAACTTAAAATATCAGTTCCTTTGACAAAATTGGTAAAACATGAAACTTACAAAGCTCAAATTAGTAGATCTTTGAACCTTGTTGAAAATGAAGATTATGTGAATCTATATGATGACCAACCTAAGTTACTTTTTACACCAAATGTTAATGGAAAGCTAGTTGAAGGAGGGGTACCACCCTTCTATATCAGCCTTAACATCCATGATAAAATCCTACACAATGCCATGCTAGACTCTGGAGCCTCACACAATCTTATACCAAAATATGTAATGGAAAAACTCAACTTGGATATCACCAGACCTTATAAAGATCATTTTTCCTTTGATTCAAGCCAAGTTAAATTCTTAGGTCTCATAAAATATTTGTGTGTCTCCGTAGTTCAGTATCCTACCAAAACTATACTCATGGACATTGTTGTTACTAATATACCACCCAATTATGGCATGCTTCTATCCAGATCCTGGAGTGCTAAACTCTAAGGATCTCTGCAATTAGATATGTTTTATGCTACCATTTCAGTTTTTGGACATCCCAAGAAATTGTATAGAGAAACTTTGATGAAGTATGTAGTGAATAGTCAGGAAAAACCTCAGAACTTTCCTATATATTCAATACATTCTGACATGGATTCTTTTATTCTTTACACTGCTGAAACTAATCAAGAAGATATTCCAAGAGATATAATAGTAGAACCAAAAGAAATTGCAAAAGAAAATTCAAATGTCCAAATTCATGAGATATCAGATAACAAAGAAAATCTAGTTGTCCTAGTTAAGAAAAATTCCACTACTCCAGATGAAAATTATGAACATGAAATCCTACGGCATCTAGAATTTGATGGTTCGGTAAACAAGCTAGGTGTAGGAGCAGGCGTATGGATTTACAACTTAGAGAATGATCATGCATAAGGTCATGCCTATAGGTTAAACTTCAAATGTACAAACAATATAGCCGAATATGAAGCACTTTTGTTAGGACTGAAACTTGTAGAAATTTGACCTGTAGGTAAACTGGTAATGCAATGTACTAAAGCAAAACACATGATCTACTTCTACAAAACATTAAGCGGAAGAAAAATTGATTTTATGAGCAACATCAACCATAAACACATATAACTAATCAAGAGAAATAATCACACATAACACAGATATATCATTGAGGAAAGCACCAGCATAAAACCCCCAACATTGTATTAGAAATCAAGTGGAAATCCTCTTCTATTTACAAAAAATATCAGCTCAAGAGCTATCATGTACTTCCTGCAATCAAAAGATGAAGATGATAGACTCACTATGCCTCAATATGTAGGAAACCATCCATTAATCCCCTATTTCCTTGCGCAATTTTGATTGGGGTCCAATTCATAACATATAAGCATTGGCCCCAAATCATACCTACTGTCAACCATAGGTCCAACTACACAATCCTTGAGGACACTAGTTCCTCATGCATGCAAGGAATATTCCCTGGGAAGATCCAAGCATTTGATAGTACATTGTCCCTCATCTGATCTCAACTGGGTCTCTGACAAAATTGACATGCAACAGTTATCCATGAGTGAATCCTTAGTTATCTAAAATAATAGTTGTCACATGCATGCAAGCATTAACAAACCATATTTTATTATTTTAACAACTTGTTAGAACTAAGTCAATTGATTCTCTCATTATAGAACTCATACGTATTCCCACAATTAGTGGAGGAAATTAAGGATAAATTCCTCAATCAATGGGACAACTCATGTGCATGCTCGAAAAGACTTCAAATTCAAATTTCCTTAACTAATTAACTCAACTGAATTAATTAATTAATATTTTCAACTGCTGTTAAGACCATGATTAATTTTACTTCCTATAGATAGACTAGAGACTTCTATAAATAGGGAGGGACCCATAAATTCTATTTTTAGAACTTTCTATTTTTAGCAGTCTCACCTCTCACCCAAGGTAGCCAATGACCTCACTGGCCAATCTGCTATTTTTAGACATTCTATTTTTAGCACATTCTAAATTTAGCATTTCTTGTTGCCCACTTTTCAACACTCACTCTCAACAAGAAAGGGATTATCATCAACCCTGATCCTGTCTCTGTGGAACTCAAACTTGCCTTTTGATAATGCCTTTGTCAAAATATCTACATCCTACTCCTCGGTCGAAATGTAGAGCAACATCATCATCCTCTTGACCACACAATCTCATAGATGATGATAGCGGATATCTATATGCTTGGACTTGTCATGAAACACTCGATTCTCAGAGAGTTTAATGCAACTCTGATTATCACAATATAACACTATAGGATCCATCATCTGACCAAACAAGCCCACTAGAATCTTCGACATCTAGATGGCCTCACATGCAGCCTGACTAGCTACCATGTACTCTTCCTCCGTTGTGCTAAGTTCAACTGATCTCTGTTTCTGAT
Organism: Pinus taeda; assembly: GCA_000404065.3. NCBI lineage: Eukaryota > Viridiplantae > Streptophyta > Pinopsida > Pinales > Pinaceae > Pinus > Pinus taeda. The sequence goes on along the minus strand of APFE031334328.1, from coordinate 5,523 downwards.
TATACCAAGAAACTGCAGTTGACCCAAGGTTGAAGATCCCTCCAAAAGTTCTCTTCCTATCTAATGGACTACCTGCCCAATCTGCATCCGTGAAGCCTTGGAGTTTCACTCCCTCTGTCCCCTTGTACCATAATCAATAATGTGTAGTGCCTCTGAGATATCTCGGCACATGCTTTGCTACCATCCAGAATAACTTGGTTCGTTGAACCATAGCTTGACTCAACTGGTTCACTGCAAAGCACAAATCTGGTCGTGTGTTCACCAAATACATGAGTGAACCCAGAAGCTGCCTCTAAATTGTAGCAGCTACTACCTAACCTGAAGTAGCATCCTCCTTCCTCCAGTTACCTGTTAGAGGAGTCTCCATGGGCTTGCACATCTCCATGGGCTTGCACATCTCCATGTGGAAGGGCCTCAGTATCTCATTGGCATACTTGCCCTGAGACACAAATACTTCCCCATCTCTCTGCCACACCTCCATGCCTAGAAAGTAGTGCATGAGGCCCATGCCCTTCATCTCAAACTCTCTTACAAGATCCACCTTGTAGGACTTGATCAACTAATCATCACCTCTCAAAATCTGATCATCGACATAAAGTACAATAATCAATAGCTTACCATCTACAATGATGTGGTAGAGGTTCGCATCTGCTTCACTCTTGGTGAAGCCCAACCCGGTGAAATAGCTATTGATCCTAGTATACCAAGCATGAGGTGCTTGCTTTAGCCCATACAATGCTCACTTGAGCTGACACACATGTGACTCAAGATCGAAGGTCTCAAATCCCTCTGGCTGCTCTATGTATACTCCTTCTCAATATCTCCATTGAGGAATGATGTCTTCACATCCATCTGATGGATCTGCCAAACCATTTGTGTTGATAGTGCTAGAATTGATCTAATCGATGAGTATCTTGCAATAGGAGAAAATCTATTATCATAGTCAATCCCCTTAACCTGTGAGAAACCACGGGAAACAAACCTTGCCTTGTGTTTCTCAATATTACCTTTAGCTACCTGCTTTACCTTGTAAATCCATTGGGAAGTAACCACTGACTTGTCCCCTACTCTAGGAAAAACATCCCATACACTATTTAGCATGATAGAATCATACTCCTCTACCATCGCATCCACCCAAACTGGCTGTTGTACTGCCTCCTCAAAAGAGGAAGGCTCAGTCACTACACATACCCCACATATCGGGAGATATCCTCTGTCTGCGCTAAGAGGATGGTTGCCCCACATTCTCTCTCACATCCTGCATCAATCTGTCAGCTTCCCATGAGTGTTTCCGCCCCTCTCTGGAAGACTCTCCAGTAGTGGTGATCTCCACAACTAGAACCTCTGTATGCAGCGGCTTTGCATCATCAAGAGGCTCCTCCTCCTTAGGAACTAATAGTTCCTCATCATCACCATGTAACTTGAGCTCCCTCTCAAGTGATTCTCGCATGGCTCACTTCTCATTGAACTTGAAATCCCTGCACACTAAGGTTCTCTAACTGGCAAGCTGAAACATACAATAGTTGTGAGGTGTAACAGTGTACCCCATAAGTATTCCCAACTCAGCTGTTGGATCTAGCTTCTTCCAAGCATATTTGGTCACATGACAGAAGACTGGTGATCCAAAGATGTGGAAGTGACTCACATCTAGTCTCTTCCCTGAAAAAGCCTCCATAGGTGTCTTCATCCCCAAAATACGATGAGGACTTATGTTTTGAAGATATATTGTTGTATTGCATGCCTTAGTCATGAAACATCGATCGAGTTGCGCCCACAATAGATATGTTCTTCCTTTTAGCCACCGCATTCTATTGTGGGTTATGAGGTGCCACGAGTTCCCATTTAATTCCTTCTAAAGCATAGAAGTCCTTAAACTGTTGGGAAACATACTCTCCACCGTTATCACTTTGCAAGGCCTTTATTTTCATCCTTGATTCTTTCTTTGCCAAAGCTTTGAACTCACAAAAATTCAAGAAGGTTTGATCCTTCTTTTGCATGAACTAGATCCAACATCTACGAGAAAAATCATCAACAAAATAACATAATACCTTTGCTTTTCAATGGAGGCTGTAGAGAAGGTCCTGCATACATCTGAATGAACTCCCTCCAGAACTGCTCCTACTCTACCATCCTGATCATGAAAAGAAGATTTTTCATACTTACTGAAAGTGCGACCCTTGCATGTTCTCACTTGCTCCAACTTGCACTTGGGTAATCCACTAGAAATTTGTTGCATGATCTTCAAGGCCCCATGATGCAAGTGACCCAATATCCTATTCCATAACTCGCCAATATCTTGGCCATGCATCACCTCTACTTTGGAACTCAAAAAAGCACAGTCTTCTACCTATAACATCATAGCCTTTATCCTCAAGCATAGCAATAGACACAAGATTCTTTTTTAGCCCTGGTACATACATAGCATTAGAAAGAGAGAGGGGAGAACCATGCTCCCTCTGAAACACAACCATACCTTCACTTGAGACACGGTATTTTCCGTCATCACCCATCTCAATCTATATCTGGAGATCCTTCTCCTCCAAAGTGCTAAAAATAATCTTGTCACCTGACATGTGGAATGAAGCACCAATGTCCAAGTACCAAACACATCCCATGTTGGATGAAACCATGCATGTAATAAGTGAGAAATCCATCTCAAATTGTGAAGCTAGATCATCAGCATCAGATTCCTTGGAGGAAATTTTCTTGGACTTATTCCCCTTTGGGCAACTAATAGCATAGTGACCCAACTCATGACAATGAAAGCATCTCACCTTCGACTTGTCAAACTTCTTCCCTCCTTGAGAAGACTTGAATTGGGATGCCTTCCCTTTCCCTTTCTTAGCTTTAGATGCTAAATTCAAGTTCTCTTCATCATCATTCTTTGATGAAGAAGCTCCATCTCTGGTGTTCCGTCTGATCTCCTCCTGCATCAAATCCGACCAAAGTCGTTCCCAATCTGGCAGTTTGTCCCTTCCATTGACTGAGTCCTGGTAGCTATGCCAGCTCTTAGGAAGGCCAAGGAGTGTTAGACTCACCATATCATCATCAGCGGTAGTGATCCCTACACTTGCAAGCTCACCTCTGCAGTTGGTGAGCTTGTTCAGGAATGTAGTGATCTTATAGCCCTTCTCACACTTGATCGTTTGAAGCTTGTCCTTTAGTGCCAACTTCCTCTGATCACTGCTATTATAATATAAACCTTTCAATGTTTTCCACATTGCAAACGAAGTATCCTTCTCATGGAGGCTCGAGACTATGTGATCTCGAACTCCCTCTAGGATGATTCTCCTAGCTCTAGTCACGTTCTTCTTCTATTCTGCAGCCTGAGTAGCATCAGTAGGCTTGGGGACATCTTGATCAATGAAGTCCTTAATGCCATTATCTTCCAATACTTCCTCCATGTGATCCTTCCAAGCTATGTAGTTTGAGCTACCATCAATGGCATACTCAAGCCTCAACCCAGTGAAGACCTTCTCGATGAAATATGAACTATGATGAGAATTAGATATCTATATCCTAAATAATAAATTTTGACTTTCTTTCTCTTGCTTGTATATTGTTCCTTGCTTGATTAACTGTGCTCTGATACCATGTAGAAATTTCACCTGTAGATCAAACTGGTAATGCAATGTACTAAAGCAAAACATATGATCTATTTCTACAAAACATTAAGTGGAAGCAAAATTGATTTCATGAGCAACATCAACCATAAACACATATAACTAATCAAGAGAAATAATCACACATAACACAGATATATCACTGGGGAAAGCACCAGCATAAAACCCCCAACACTGTATTATCAATCAAGTGGAAATCCTCTTCTGTTTACAAAAAATATCAGCTCAAGAGATATACTTTTCTTCCTACAATCAAAAGATGAAGATGATATACTCACTATGCCTCAATATGTAGGCAACCATCCATCAATCCCCTATTCCTTTCACAATTTTGATTGGGGTCCAATTCATAACATATAAGCATTGGCCCCAAATCATACCTACTGTCAACCATAGGTCCAACTACGCAATCCTTGAGGACACTAGTTCCTCATGCATGCAAGGAATATTCCATGGGAAGATCCAAGCATCTGATAGTACATTGTCCCTCATCTGATCTCAACTGGGTTTCTAATAGAACTGACATGAAATAGTTATCCATGAGTGAATCCTCAGTTATCTAAAATAAGAGTTGTCACATGCATGCAAGCATTAGCAAACTATATTTTATTATTTTAACAACTTGTTAAAATAATCTAACTGGACTTGACTAGTTAGAACTAAGTCAATTAATTCTCTCATTATAGAACTCATACTTATTCCCTCAATCAATGGAGGAAATTAAGGATAAATTCCTCAGTCAGTGGGACAACTCATGTGCATGCTCACAAAGACTTCAAATTCGAATTTCCTTAACTAATTAACCCAACTGAATTAATTAATTAATATTTTCAACCATTGTTAAGACCAAGATTAATTTTACTTCCTATAGATAGACTAGGGACTTCTATAAATAGGAAGGGACCCAGAAATGCTATTTTTAGAACTTTCTATTTTTAGCAATTTCACCTCTCACCCAAGGCGGCCAATGACCTCACTGACCAAACTACTATTTTTAGACATGCCATTTTTAGACATTCTATTTTTAGCACATTCTAAATTTAGCATTTCTTGTTCCCAATTTTCAACAAAATTGGTTAAAAGGTTAGCAGCCATCATAGTTTCTATCATGGGAGATTATGAGTTAGTGATCAAACAAATTAAAGCTATTTACATGACCAAGGATCCTAGGTTAGGAATTTATAGAGGAACAGTCATAGAAATACTAAATATCTTTTTAGAAACCAAACTTGTTGTTATGGCCAGAAAACACAACATGTAGGTTCACAACTTAGCCACGTTTGCTAGTACTTGTAAGTTGCCTTTCGAGCCTAACCATTAGTACACTGTTGAGGTTAGGCATAGACCTGCAATTCCTGACAATTTAAAGAACTAGCAAGTATTTGAGAATGATCAACAAATCAATAATTTTTTAACTTTAGACAATGAATTTGTAAACACCAACATAGATACTCACATAGCAGTAGATTTTAATGGATTTTAATGGCTCTAATGAAGAAGAAATAAATGAACTAGAAGGAGATCAAATAAAAGATAGACTTCATCCTACAAAATTCACAAAAATAGATATTCAAGATTTAAAACATGTTATCACTCAGGTTTTCCAAGAAGTTGTGTAAGAGGAAAGTATACCCGAGGTAACCACAAACCAACCTTTTAGATGCAGAATCTAGCCAATCTGCATCCAGAGAGGGCTCTGTCTTTATGATTTATCTTTGTTCTTGGAAGGTTTTAGGCTAGTTATAGATTCAAGATTTTGTTTTGGGAAAATGGTGGAAACCACAAACTAAGGGCAAGATTGAGAGCTTTCAGTCCATTGGGATATGGAGTCAAAGGATGGCTTTACTGGATTTCTATTCTAAGCACAAGATGGTATTACAGGGCAAGATAGCTAGACAGA